>PVJC01008409.1:0-48628 GCA_004026665.1 Murina feae
GACCCAGGCCTGCAGGGGAAGACAGTTGGGGGGGACCCAGGCCTGCAGGGGAGGGCAGTTAGGAGGGACCCTGAAGGGGAGGGCAGTTGTGGGGGACCATCCTGGCAGGGGGAGGGTAGTTAGGGGCAATCAGGCCAGCACAGGAGCAGTTAGGCATTGATCAGGCTGGCAGAGGAGTGGTTAGGGGCAATCGGCAGGCGAGAGGTCGGGAGCCAGCAGTCCTGGATTATGAAAGGGATCCCTCAAGGGGTCCCAGATTGGAAAGGGTGCAGGGTGGGCTGAGGGACACCACCCCCACCCCCAACTCTGACTCCATGCACAAATTTTGTGCACCGGGCCTCTAGTCCATTAATAAAAACAAAATACTGATTCACGCTACAAGTTGATGAATCTTAAAAACATTAAGCTAAATAAGTTAGTCACAAAAATCACATATTGTATGATATCATTTATATGAAGTGTCCAGAATAGACAAATCTATAGAGACAGAAAATAGATTTTTGTTTACGAGGGACTATGAGGTAGGGAAATGTGGAGTGACAGCTAATGAATACAGGTATTTTTCTGGGATGATAAAAATGTTCTGAAATTGGATTATGGTGATTACTGTACAATTCTATAAATATACCAGAAACCAATAAATTGGATATATTTAACAGTTGATTTTATAACATGCAAAGCTGCTTACAAGGAAGATACACCCAATTTTTTTTTATTTTATTTGAGAGAATGAGAGAGAGAGAAACATCAATGTGAGAGAGAAACATCAATGGGCTGACTCCCGCATGTGCCCTGACCAGGGATGGAACCCGCAATCTGAATATGTGCCCTAGCAAGGATCAAACCTGCTACCTTTTGATGTATAGATGATGCTCCAACCCAATATTTAATATTTTATTTCTGTATCTCTCAGAGAACACATGTCCCCTTACCTTGAAGCTACAGCCCAGCCTGGCAGTCCAAATCTCTCATAGTCCCCTCCATAAATGTCCCGGACTAGTTTATCCACTTTGGTGCTATCTCCACGAGATGCCATTTCAAGAGCTTCTTCAAAAGTGGTACAGCCAGTAAGCAGACAGCAGAGACCAAAGAAAGTTCCTCCTCCAAGACTGTGATTGAAAACAAATATGATTATAACATTTTTTACAATAGGAAAGTAATATTTATGAACTATAAAACCATATTTACGTCAATCTATTCTTGCCTCAACCCAATCGTGCAGAAGCCACCAGTGAGAAAAAAGTCTGTGAAAAGGCAAAAACAGGTCCCTAACTGACACCTTGAAGGTATGCATGCATGTGCACCAACAAGCAACACGGCAAATTACAGGGCCCACTCTCCGCCCCATGTCTCTAGTTCAGTCTGTGCATCTGCTGAGTTGGAGAAACCTCAAGTACATAGTGTCAGCCCATCACACCTAGGACCACGTTGGTACCTCCTCCCTTTCTCTCTCCAAGTGCATGCCCTAAGCCATCCTCATTCAAGCATCCTGTCACCCTAGCTCATCAGCCCCCTACCCAACGAGAACTCTTCCATGAATGTGTTTTCCCCAAAAAAATTATTCCTTCCATTCCTTAACTCACACCAGTTAAAAAACTTGTTTACCCCATTCCCACCTCCTAGTTTTTCTTCAAGTGGTCTCTGATCCTTAAAGCACATTCCTTTCTCATCTGCCTCCTAATTCTTCCTTCTCAGACCACTGTCCCCCAATCATTTTTCTACTGCTCAGTATCTCAACTTCTAAATCTCACATCATCCTCGGGCCACACACCCAGGCACATGTGTGTGTTTATACACTTGTACAAAATCTAGGATCTTGCCTTGCCTCCTCCTTATAGATTCCACTGAGCTTTGCTAACTTTATGGTATATGCACACCACACATTATCTGAGGGCGGGACTACAGGCTTAATGAGTCTGCTGATGAGACATTTTAAGAAACGTGGAGCAATATAGATTAAGGAAAAGTAGGTCATGAAATCAGAATTTTCAAAGAGAAATAACATTTGTTTGCATAATCCCAGAAAAAGTTTTATTTTTTACATAATTTTAAACAGATTCTTAAAGGTGTACTTACATGCAATACCTAAAAACTGAGTGTTAAGCCATATGATATCAAGAATATAGAAGACCTACCTGGTCCCAGTGACGCGCTTGTAATTATCTTTGGAGTATACTGCTAAGATGCTAACCCCAGAGCCAATGTTCACCAGAAGCAGAGGGTATGGATTTTTCAAATCAAACGGTAACTTCTGACATTTTTCAGAATCAGCAGGATTTTCAAAGTAATAGCACTGTGACCGTCCATTGAATCCAACTGAATCAATGTATAAAATTCCTTTTATTAAGCAATCTAGTTCATCAAGTTTGCAAAGCTGAAGATCACCTATCTGTAATAAAATAAAATGTTTTCAGACTTTTTAACAGGCCAAACAGAAATAAAAACTCCATTTAATAAGGCATCCCATCTATATTAAACAAATCATAAAAGCACTCAAGAATGTTTAGTATTTGTGCATGCTTTACAGAACATATCTGGAGACAACAAACAGGGATGGGCTGATAAGACAGATTCCTGCTCCCACAAACCCAAATACACTCAACCTATAAACCACTACAGCAGCTGGAGCAATGTGCCCACACGCAAGCAGAAAACAAGATGTCTGCTCACAGGCATGAAGCAGCACAGCCATAATAGCCCTATCAGAAAGCAGGCCCCCTAAGTGATGCAAGAAGCTGGTGACACTTGGAAGGAGACACAAAGACTGACGTCTGCCTTCCAAAAGACCACCTTCAAAGCTATGGAGCAGTAACAAAGTAGGCCACACTTTATTATCAATAACCTAAAGCCAAAGGCTGCAAGTGGCCAATTAGAAGGTAAGATTTTTCACTAAATGAATTACAGCCTTTGGACACAGAAATTTTAGCAGAATCAGAATTTAAAACTTTATTAACAACTTCATTTCACTTAAATAATAAATAAATGATTAAGCAAGAGCCGGCATGGCTCAGTGGTTGAGCGTTAACTTATGAACCAGGAGGTCACAGGTCGATTCCCAGTCAGGGCATATGCCCAGATTGTGGGCTTAATCCCCACTGTGGGGCTTGCAGGAGGCAGCCGATCAATGATTCTCTCTCATCATTGATATTTCTATCTCTCTCTCGCCCTTCCTTGCTGAAATCAATACAAATATAGTGTATTTTTTAAACTCAATAAAGACACATTTTAAAAAATAAATTACTTAAATACAACCAATAAGCATATACTCAGGTGAAGATTAAAAGGAAAAAATATATATTAAGGTACTCCTCTAACCAAACACAGGCTCTTGAATTGTTCATCACTATCCTTATTGCATCTGCTCAAAACCTCCCTGAGAAGACAAATTTAAACATCGACTTCCTAACAATTAAATCTCAAGCGCTAGCATCTTCATTTCTTAGGAAAGTCAATTTTTTTTACTGTTTTTATTGATTTCAGACAGATGAGGGTAGAGGGGGAGGGAGAGAGAGAGAGAAACATCGATGAGAGAGAAACATCCATCCACTGTTTCATGCACAATCCCTATTGGGGACTGAGCCAGAATCCCAGGCATGTGCCCTGCCTGAGAATCAAACCAGTGACCTCCTGGTGCATGGGAGGACATTCAACCAACTAAGCCACACAAGCTGGGCTTACACTGTCATTTTACACTGGTGACCTATTAGAATCCTGAAGTATCCCACTGTGCTATTATTCCCAATGAATCCCAGCCTAATATAATCTAATCTAATAAAAGAGTAATATGCAAACTGACCATCACTCCGAGACACCTAAGCCATGCCCACCAGCCAAGCCACACCCACCAGCCAATCAGAGCGGCTGTATTCAAATTAATCCAGCCAAGGTGGAGGCCAACAGTCACGGAGCTAGAGCAAACAGGAGACTTCCATTGCAACTGCCTGCCTAGGCCAGCTGGGCCTTTGCTCCAGGCAACAATGTTTCAGTTATAGAAGCCAGGGAGCTGAAGCAAACAGGAGGCTTCATTGCCTGACTTTGTTACCTCCACTCAAGGTAACAAAGTTTCAATTATAGAAGTTAAATAAACCCCAGAAACCTGATTCCAGCCAGCCTCGCTGGGACAATGGGTCAATGCGAGCTGTGGGCAACCTGAAAATGACCCTCAGCCCCTCACCCAGACTGGCCACACCCCTATGGGTCCCCACTGGGAGGGCTTGGCCAGCCTGCAAACAGCCATCAGCCCCTCACCCAGGCTGGCCAGGCACGCCAGCAGGTGGACATCCCCCGAGGGGTCCCAGACTGCAAGAGGGCACAGGCCGGGCTGAGGGACCCCCCCGCCGAGTGCACAAATTTTTGTGCACCAGGCCTCTAGTCTAATATTTTTTTAAAAAAAAGAGTAATATGCAAATTGACCCTCACTCCGTTACATCTAAGCCACGCCCATCAGCCCATCAGAGCAACTGTATGCAAATTAACCCAGCCAAGATGGCGGCCAGTAGCCATGGAGCTAGAGCAAACAGGAGGCTTCCATTGCACCAGTGATGGAGGAAACTGACTGCCTAGGCCGGCTGTAGCCTCCGCTCAAGGCAACAATGTTTCAATTATAGAAGATATAAACCCCAGAAACTTGATTCCAGCCAGCCTCAATGGGAGCTGTGGCCAGCCTACAAACAGCCATCAGCCCCCCCCCACCAGGCTGGCCAGGCACCTTGAAGGGGCTGTGGCCAGCCTGCAAACAGCCATCAGCCCCTCACCCAGGCTGGCCAGGCACCCCAGTAGGAACCCCACCCTGATCCAGGACACCCTTCAGGGCAAACCAGCCGGCCCCCACCCATGCACCAGGCCTCTATCCTATATAAACCTATATAATAAAAGGGTAGCATGCAAATTGACCCTAACAGTAAAACAACTGGGAATGACTGGTCACTATGACACACACTGACCACCAGGGGGCAGATGCTCAATGCAGGAGCTGCCCCTGGTGGTCAGTGCACTCCCACAGGGCGAGCTCTGCTCAGTCACAAGCCAAAAGGCTGCCAGTACAGCGGTGGTTGTGGGAGCCTCCCCTGCTTCCTCAGCAGCGCTAAGGATGTCTGACTGAAGCTTAGGCCTGCTCCCCGCTGGCAAGTGGACATCCCCTGAGGGCTCCTGGGCTGCCAGAGGGATGTCTGACTGCCATCTTAGGCCCAATCACCTGGGGAGTGGGCCTAAGCCAGCAGGTGGACATCCCTCAAGGGGTCCCAGACTGCGAGAGGGCACAGGCCAGGCAGAGGAACCCCCCCCACCCCGACTGCACAAATTTTTGTGCATCGGGCCTCTAGTTGATAAATGCTTAAGTCATTTCATTAGCTAAAGTTACTAAATGTAAATTTTACACCAACATGCAAACTCAATGTGAGGAAATCTGATTCATATTTTTTAAAAAGGGTAAACTCAGTATTTTAAAACTATTACACAGATTAAGCTTTGACAACCTGTCAAGATAGTGGTGTAGGTAAATGCAGCACTCATCTCCTCCCACAAACATATCAAAATTACAACTAAACTACAGAGCAACCATCATTCAGATCTACCTGAAATCAGGCTGAATGGAAGTCATAGAACTACAGAATTAAAGAAGAAGCCACAGAGAGAGTGGATAGAAAGGCAGAGTCTCAGAACTGGCTGGTCCCACATCCATGTGTAACGATTAAAAATTGGGACAGCTATCTCCACTGCAGAGGTCTCCACTCCCCCTCCTCCCCTCCCCCCCAAAGGAGCAAGGGATCCCAGCCCCACACCATTCCCCCAGCCCAAAGAGTCATTACAAGGAAGGTAAGTCCCCATAACTTCAGGCTGTAAAAACCAATGGGGATTGAGGCTGAGGGAGGTGGAGGGCTGCCAGAGTCCCAGGCAGTTCCTCTTACAAGGTCCGTGCATGGACTTCCTTGGGCTCGCTCCCTCTGAGCTCCAATGCTGGGGCAGCAGCTTTAAAGGCACTGGAGACATATAGGGGAAAAGTGGGAGCGAGCAGCTTTCTCCTAGACCGAAGTTCTGGTCAAGGCCACTGTTCCTTTGAAGAGCCCTTCCCCCACAGAGCCAGCAAACGGGTACCATATCTGAAACTCTATCAAGCTGGCTCACACTGTTTACCCCACCCTGGTGATTCCGAGATTCCCCCATCCACTCAACTTGCCAAATCACCCAAGCTGTTTCCAGTGTCTTTTCCATATAAATGGCCTGTCTTAGCTCATGCTTCAGATTTTCCTAAAATCTCTCAAGCAGCATCGGACCTCAGTGAGAACCCAAGCCTGGTCCTAGCAGCAGCCTGACTTGGTTCCCTCTTGGCTTCGCCTGGGTACCTCCAAGCCCAGCACAAGCAGCAGCTATCTGCAGATTGCTTTGTAGCTCATGTCAGGTGGCCCTACACAAACACAGATGGCAGCTGACCTTGGCCTGCAGCTCCTGGGAAGACTTAGAGCCAGGGCACCCAGCTTCAGAACATGTCAAAGGATCACCACCCACCTAACTCCACCCACTCAAGGGTTGGACTCAGCAAGTACCAGAGCCCTGCTGAAGTAAGTCCTACTCTGTGGGCAGGCCCACGCACAGCTGATCCTCCATGGTGGTCTGTAGTCGTGGCCAGTCCTTGCAGATGATTGGCCTGGGAGTAAACACTTCCCATGACATGCCAACATCAATCAAGGCTCAATCACAAGAGAAGGGTATACACAGCCCACACAAGGCACACACCTCAGTGCCCAGCTTGGATGAAAGCGGAGGCTGTGCCACAGGATCCTACAGGACACCTATTACATTAGACCATTCTACCAACCCTGAGATGTAGCAGCTTCACCTAATACATAGAGACAAACACACAGAGGATGCCAAAATGAGACAAAGAAACAAGTCAGAAGTGAAAGAACAGAAAACTCCAGAAAAAGAACTAAATAAAATGAAGATATGCAATCTACTAAATACAGAGGTCAAAACACTGGTTATAAAGATGCTCAATAAACTTAGTGAGAACAACATAAAAAAGGACTAGTCAGAAATGAAGGATACACTGCCCTAGCTGGTTTGGCTTAGTGGCTAGAGTGTCAACCTGGAGGCGAAGGGCCCCAGGTTGGGTTCCAGTCAAGGGCACATGCCTGGGTTGTGGGCTTGGTCCCCAGTAGGGGGCATGCAGGAGGTAGCCAATCAATGTTTCTCATCATTGATATTTCAATCTCTCCCTCTTCCTTCCTCTCTGAAATCAATAAAAAAAAATATTAATAAATAAATAAAAAGAAATGAAGGATACACTAACTGAAATGAAGAATAATTTACAGGGAATTAACAGTAGAGTAGATGAAGCCAATAAATCACTGATTTGGAATATAAGAAAGCAAGAGCACCCAATATAAGAAAGAAAAAACAAAAAAGAATCCAAAAAAATGAAGATAGTATAAGGAACCTTTGGGACAACTTTAAGCGTACCAACATTCACATCACAGGAATGCTAGGAGAGAGTAGGGAATTAAATTTTATGTTAAAAAAATGACAGAAAACTTCCCTAACTTGGGGAAGGAAATAAACCAGAGTCCCAAACAAGATGAACCCAAAGAGACCCACATCAAGACACATCATAATTAAAATACAAAGATTAAAGACAGCCCCTAGCAAGTCTGGCTCAGTGTATAAAGTGTCGTCAGCCTGCAGACCAAAGGGGCCCAGGTTCAATTCTCATTAAGGGCATGTACCTCAGATGGAAGCTCTTCCCTGCCCCAAGGCCTAGTTAGGGCTCGTGCAGGAGGCAATCAATTGATGTGTTTCTCTCACATTGATATTTCTGTCTTTCCCTCTCCCTAAAAATCAATGGAAAAATATCCTTGGGTGAGGATTTAAAAAAAAGATTGAAGACAAACAGAGAACTTAAAAGCAGCAAGAGCCCACCCAGTGTGGCTCTGGCTGAGTGTCAGACTATGAACCAGGGGGTAACGGTTCGATTCCAGGTCAGGGCACATGCCTGGGTTGCAAGCTCGATCTCCAATGTGGGTCACACAGCAGGCAGCCGTTCAATGATTCTCTCTCATCACTGATGTTTCTCTTCCTCTCCTCCTCCCTTCCTCTCTGAAATCAACAAAATATATTTTCAAAAAAATCAGCAAGAGAAAAGCAATTAGTTGCCTACATTGTTTACAAAGGAGCTCCATAATATTGGCGGCTGATTTCTCAACAAAAACTTCACAGGCCAGAAGGGATTAGCAAGAAATATTCGAAGAGATAAAAAGCAAGGACCTACAACCAAGATTACTCTACTCTGCGAAGTTATCATTTAGAATTGAGACAAAAGCTTCCCAGACAAGAAAAGCACAAAGGAGTTCAGCACCACCAAACCAGCATTACATGCAATATTAAAGGGTATTCTTTAAGAGTAAGAAGAAAAAGATTAAAAGTATGAACAATAGAATGACACTAAATACATATCTATCAACAACTGAATCTGAAAGACAAAATAAATGAACAAGCAGAACAGAAACAGACTCATACTTAGAAAGAACATTTTGATGGTTGCTAGATGGGAGGGTGGTGGGGGCAGAGGTGAAAAAGGTGAAAGGATTAAGAAGTACAAACTGGTAGTTACAGAATACTAGTTGTCATGGAATGTAACGTATAGCATAAGAAACATAGTCACTAATATTCTAAAAACTGTGTATGGTGTCAGATGGGCATGAGATTTATCAGGATGATCACTTAGTAAGTTATGCAATGTCTAACCATTTCAGGTATACCCCTGAAACTAATATAATGTATGTCAACTGTAATTGAAAAATTAAAAAATGATCTAGAAATTTTTTAGAACTATTTTACAGTGGCTTATTAAATACTACTATTAGTCAGTCCGAATGCACAAAAGAATGTTATAAGCATCTCATTTTCATACTATTCAAGGACAGTGCTGGTATATACAAATGAGAAACCCCAACAGCCTAAAAAATTCCTAAGATCTAATATCTTCTTTACCCTGGCCAGTATGCTACTGGTTTTAGAGCATCAGCCCATGCACTGAAGGGTCACAGGCTTGATTCCCCATCAAGGGCACTATCTGGGTTACAGATTCTATCCCCAGCCTCAGTTGGGACACATGTGGGAGGCAACCAATTGATGTGCCTCTTTCACATCAAGGTTTCTCTTTCTCCCTCTCCCTTCCACTCTCTCTAAAAACCAATGGAAAAAATATACTCAAGTGAGAATTAACAAACAACAATAAAATCTACTTTGCACATTCTCCTTGGAGTTACCATACAACACTGAACCTCTGGCTAACAGCCTGAATGGTTTTCAAATATATTTCAAAGGGCATCTCTGCAGGGTCCTGAAATAGAGAGGTTTTCTCCTTTACCCATGAGGTATGATCCTTCCACAAAGGGGAACCTTCTCTCCTCCTGTACTTTCCCCTACTCACAGGTGAAAAAGAAACCATTGAAAACCAACAAGCAAGGGAAATTCAAACAAAGAATATAAAACCTTGCTTAAAAATTCATTTTTTAAATTCAATTCTTTATATATATTATATAAAAGAGGTAATATGCAAATTAGGCCAAGACACCATAACAGCTCACGACCAGACAGGAGGAGGCTGTGCGCGCAGGTGAGGCCCAGGACGGAGATGGAGACAGACACGGGGAGCGGGGGCTGCCTGAGCCAGTGCAGTGACTCCAGCAGCTGGGAGTGGACACAGGCAGGGGGGGCAGGGGAGGCCTGGGGAGGAAGTCAGGTGCGGGTCCTGGCCACCTGCGGTGCCGGTCCAGCCTGACTCCCATGGAGGCCTGCGGGGGTGCCTCCTCACACAGCGGAGGTGGGACACCTCCTCACATGATTCAACCTCGCAGTGGGCCTCTACTATGATTATGATCAGTTATGGGAGAAAGTCAGGAGGACAAAGAAAGAGAACAAGGTCATAAATCATACAGTGACACACAGAGGGAAAAAGAAATCACTGACGTAAGTAAAGGCAGAATTTCTAGAATAATATTCTCATTGGTGGCATTAAAAACACGGTCACTGAAGGTATTTTAAATCTAAAGATCAGAGCCTTGGTCAGTTCACTTATCAATTCTCTCACCTACAACTACATCCACTTTCAAAGGACCTAGCCTCAAGGTTTTGCACAGGGTTCACTGAATAAAAACAAAATCAACTGCCCAATTCCACTCCCCTAGTGTCCAGAGATTCCTGTGAACAAGTGTGCTGCAGAGAGCAAAGCAGAAGGCATCTGGGGAGAGAAGGCGGTGCTTTAAACCATCTCCAGCTAGTTGTGTGACCTGAAAACCACCACTTTGAAACAGTCCCTTGGCTTTTTTCTTTTTCTGTTCTTATTTGTAAATTCCTGGAGTTTTGCTAGGTTGTTTTTTGTTTGTTTGTTTTTTGTTTGTTTTTAAGTAAACTTGCCAAGAAACAATTAAGGGATAAGAAAACTAGAGGGAAAAAAGATGGGAAACAATTTTATGACATAAAATGACATTACTTTTTTTAAATTTTCAATCTCAGTGTTCAAGATTTTTAAAAAATATATATTTACTGATTTCAGAGGGAGAAGGAGAGAGCGAGAGAGGGGGGAAGAGAAAGAGAGGGGGGGAATCAGCTGCCTCCTGCACACCTCCTACTGGGGATCTAGCCTACAACCTCCAGGTTCGTAGGTTGGTTGATGCTCAACCACTGGGCCATGCCAGCGAGGCTCAATGTTCAAGATTTGTCTTGGCTGATGTGGCTCGGTTGGGTGTCATTCCATGCACTGAAAGGTTGCCGGTTCGATGCCTGGTCAGGGCACATGCCCGGGTTGCAAGCTAAATTCCCAGAAGGGGGTATGCTGGAGGCAGTCAATGTTTCTTTGTCTCTCTCCTTTTCCATTCCTCTCTAAAAATCAAAAAGATCTTTAAAAAGAAGAAAAAAGATTTAATGATATTGTTCTTCCTACCTTTTTAAATATATTTTATTGATTTTTTACAGAGAGGAAGGGAAGAGAGATAGTTGGAAACATCGATGAGAGGAAACATCGATCAGCTGCCTCCTGCACACTCCCCACTGGGGATGTGCCCGCAACCCAGGTACATGCCCTTGACCAGAACCGAACCTGGGACTCTTCAGTCCGCAGGCTGACGCTCTATCCACTGAGCCAAACCAGTTAGGGCTGTTCTTCCTATTTAATCGCCTACTCTGCTTATCACAGTATCACTATTTTTTTCATACTAAAAGAATTTTAAAATGCTGTTTTTAGTGGCTCTGGTTCTCATCATTTCATCTCAATTGTGCAAAAAGTAAACTATACAACAAAATCTCTAGATGGCTAATTCCTATATCTAAATTATATTTAATCTTAATTTGAAAAGAATATTAAGATTCCATTAGGAATGGAAATGATTTCCACCACTTGCTACTGGTATTATTTTAAACAATCAGATTCCCATAAATTGTATATAAGCTAAAAAAAATGCATACTGTGAGAAAATCCTGCTCAAATTTGTACGCTCCACCTCCAGTGGCACAAAAGACAGTGTGGAGACTTGAGAAGTTTTTATCTCTGCCCATTTGAATAAAAGCAGGCATGTCATGAGTGGGAAAGCGTATAAAGTGCAGATTGCCTTTGCGTCCACACAGAGTCAGGTCCTTCAGCTCCAGGTGCACGTCCCGAATACCCGTGGACCCATAAGCCACATTGGAGGTCAGGTACTTTCGAATACTTTTAAGACTTTCCACTTCTTCTTCTTCTTCTTCAGCAGTGATGTCTTTGGGTTCAAAATAAACCAGCTTGACTAGGGTTCCACCAATATCCAAGCCAAACCATGGAAAAACTAAATGGGGGAGAAAAAAAAAGTCAGAACAGCTTTTTCATGAAAACTAAATTTACACTTACTAGATTCAAAAGTTGTTTCATATCCTGAGGTTTTCCAGGAATATATAAACAAAAAGGTTGGGGGGGGACCGGGCCAGTGTGGCTCACTGGTTGAGCGTCGACCTATGAACCAGGAGGTCACGGTTCAACTCCTGGTCAGGGCAGATGCCTGGGTTGCAGACTCAGTCCCTGGTGGGGGTATGCAGGAGGCAGTTGAACAATGATCTCTCTCATCATTGATGTTTCTATTTCTCTCTCCTCTCCTTTCTTCTCTGAAATCAAAAAAAAACATTTTTTAAAAAAGATTGAGAATAAAAATCTGCATCCTTCCCTTGGCTTAGAGAAGAATGTTGGGAGTTTTCGGAGCTTAGTACTCTAATAAGCTCCACGGCTCAGTTTCTCTCAAAACCTAATGTTCCTAAAAGGTTTCAATGGACTTCAGTAAAACAGATGTTTCAAAATTAATGTTACAAAGAAAAAAAACTGTCAAAAAATAATGGCCTCAAGAGATTGGATCAAGATGGACTGCAGATATACATGACTTCCCCTCCCACTTTAAACCCCAGAAGTAACTAAAGATATAGATTTATTGATTTACTTTTTCTAAAGTAATTCTGGAAACAAGAAGTGATACCATCAGTAGAACTAGGTTGATAAAGGCAGTAACTGTCCAGAAACTTCAAAAGAGGAATGCTGTGTGGCTCAGTGAATGAGCGTCAACCCATGTACCAGGAAGTCTAGGTTCGATTCCCTGCCAGAACTCATGCCCAGTTCCAAGCTCAATCCCCAGCAGGGGACATTCAGGAGGTAGCCAATCGATGCTGATATTGATACTCCTCTCTCTCTCCCTCCCCTTTCCTCTCTCTTTAAAATCAATTGAAATACATATTTTTAAAAAACAGAGGAATGCTCTAATAATTGGCAGCAGCTATGAAGGTGTGGAGAGCATGGGGTGTTCCACCCAAGCTGTAGACGGGGTGACTGCCATGGGAAAACAGGAGCTCTGATGCAGTCATGAGTGATCTGGTGGGGAAATGTGGCACAACTGGACAGGCTTGCCACTTCCCTCTACTGAGAACCACTCCTCTTCTCCCCTTTCTTCCAGCCAACAGAGGCAATGAGCACAGGCACTTACTTGAACCCAAGATTTAGGACAGCATCCAACTAGCTGCTATTACCCAGAAAAAATAAGTGTCCAATTCTGGCCATCTCTCCCCTACAGTCCAATCAGACAGACTGGACTGCATTCTGTGACAGGAAAACAACAATCCTCACACCAGAGATAACACTTTACAAACTATAATCACCAAAAAGGAAATCAACACCACAAAAAAACAAGAAGCTAAACAGCTGAAGAAAGAATTGCAAGAATAAACAGGAGACTTAAGAGTCATAAATATCACCGTGGTAAACAAGATCTCATCCATGAAAACTGAATAAGCCACCATTTAAAAAAATGAGATATTGCCTGGCCAGTATGGCTCAATGGTTGAACATTGACCTATGAACCAGGAGGTCACAGTCCCATTCCCAGTTAGGGCACATGCCCAGGTTGCAGGCTCAATCCCAAGCATGGGATGTGCAGGAGGCAGCTTCAAGGCTGTCTATATCTGTCAAAATGCATGCATGGAAATGTACACTTGTAATGAATGTGGTTTAAGTAGATTATAATACCTCAATAAAGACATGTTTACAAAAAAGGAGAAAAATTAATTTCCAAAATAAAGCTGAATAAGTACATTCAGCAACAAAATAGGCATAGGAAAAAATAGAAAACAGAAATTCTTCCAAAATGCCTCTTGAGTATGAAGGTACAATAGATATACAGAATATAGAACCAGAGTCCAACACCTATTTTCCATGAGTTCTAGAAATTTTCTGGGGAAGATAGGGGAGGAAGGACACTAATCATCAGGTTGAAAGATCCACTAAATGTTAAACAGAATCAATTAGTGGAGAAAGGAGAGACTTAGACACGTAATGAAATTTTAGGAAATCCTAAAAATTTCCAAAGGAAAGAAAGTCAATTCCTACAAAGATACATAAATCACATAAGGGTGAAATTAGACTTCATCAGCAACACAGATGCTAGAAGACAATGGATCAATAGCTTCAAAGTGATAAGGAAAAAGATTCTGGAATTCATACCCAGACAAATCAGCTTTCAAGTGGCAGTGCAAAACACACTTTCATACATATAGGAGCTCAACATTTGCTACCCACAGACCTTTTCTGAAATAATTAGGAAAATATACTTTAATATAATCTTAAAAGCATCTATGACCTATAGATGATAAGCAAAAGAAGCAATAAAGCCCAGCCAGCTTGGCTCAATGGTTGAACATTGATCACAGTTCGATTCCTGATCGGGGCACATACATGCCCAGGTTGCAGGCTCCATCCCCAGTAGGAGGCATTCAGGAGGCAGCTCATCAATGATTCTCTCTCATCATTGATGTTTCTATCCCTCCCTCTCCTTTCCTCTCTGAAATCAATAAAATAAGAAGCAATACATGCTAAGTTAGAAAAATAAGTAATCTGGAACTAAAATACTTATATGATTTCAGCACAGAAAGTAGAAAAGAAAAAAGAAACAGAGTGAAGTGAAAGCAAGCAGTAGTTCTATCTTTTTAGAGAAAAGAAGATACGGATTCTCATTAATTTTAAACAATAAAGAATGGCTTAAATGCATTAAACCAGCGGTTCTCAATCTGCGGGTCACCATCCCTTTGGCGGTCAAACGACCCTTTCACACCTAAGACCAGCCTGCTTATCAGATATTTACATTACGATTCATAACAGTAGCAACATTACAGTTATGAAGTAGCAACGAAAATAATTTTATGGTTGAGTCACAACATGAGCAACTGTATTTAAAGGGCCAGAAGGTTGAGAACCACTGCATTAAACCATCCAGAAGAAAAATTAACATATGACCTTCAAATAAGAAAAAAATCAGTTCAAAAATAAATTTTAAAAATATGATAAACACGAAAATTTAAATGATGGGAATGAATGCAAACATGTCAGTAATCACAAATAGGTCACATTTTTCTTTCAGATTGAAGAGGGAATTCAATTATGTTCTTACTTTAAAAGATACATCTAAAACAAGATTATACAAGTAGAGTGAAGATGAATAAATTGTAAAATACCCACAATGGGGTCCCATAATAAGGAAGAGTTGGATGGATGCTTTAAGATAAAAACGGCTTTCAGTCAAAAGTAGTCATATCAAAATCTTAAGCACCTCACTAAAGACTGACACAGCAGCTAACTTACTAGTACATGTAGAAAACATGGTACTGTCAAAGTCAAACCTAAGTTTCAAGACCAGCCAGCAATGCATTTAACAGGGGCTACGCTCACAAGATGAAAGGGGCACCTCCAGGATGAAAGGTGACCTACCAACAGAATAAGACTCACAACTCTCATCCCTATGTTCACTAGGAATTATATATTCATTAACCAAATCAGTGGGTAGAAATCGCTGGCATCATTTATTTAATTGACCTGCCACATTTATATAGTTCAATTTGGATAAGCAAAATAAATACGTGGACAATGCTATCCCACTGTATCAAGCAAATGTTAACAGAAAACAAATACAATACTAGGAGACTAAACAGAATTCAAACAAAAAGCACTGAAAAGGGACAACAAGGGATTATGTCATCGCATAAAAAATTAGTATGATCCTACCATACTTCAAAAAATATTAAAAACAAAAGTGCCCTAGCTGGTTTGGTTCAATGGATAGAGAGTCGGCCTGTGGACTGAAGGGTCCTGGGTTCAGTTCCAGTCAAAGGCACATGCCCTGGTTGTGGACTTGATCCCATGTGGGGCATGCAGGAGGCAGCCAATCAATGATTCTCTCTCATCATTGATGTTTCTGTCTCTCTCTCCCTCTCCCTTGCTCTCTGAAAATCAATAAAAATATATTTTTAAAAATATATCTATTGTCCTAACCAGTTTGGCTCAGTGGATAGAGCATCGGCCTGCGGACTGAAGGGTCCCAGGTTCGATTCTGATCAAGGGAATGTACCTTGGTGCGGGCACATCTCCAGTGGGGGATGTGCAGGAGGCAGCTGATCTATGTTTCTAACTCTATCTCTCCCTTCCTCTCTGTAAAAATCAATAAAATGTATTTAAAAATATAGTTTAAAAATATATATATATTAAAAACAAGGAGAAATAGACAAATCTACAAATCAGTGTGAGAATGACACAAGTCTCAGAATTTGCACACACACACAAATAAAGCTGTACAGAGGATTTGACTATCACAGCTAATAAAGTGATAAGATTTATTAAACACAAATATAACTCAGTATCAAAAAACCAAATATACTTTCCTTTCAAATACCCATAAAACATCGACAAATATTAACTGCACTAAGAACCTCAAATTCTACAGAACAAAAACAAACCATACTGGGGAGAACCAAGATGGCGGCATCCACAACTACATTGTAGAAAAACAACTATACAGTGAAAGGCCATCCTCCGGAACCAAGGGAGAAGCGTTGCAGCTAGAAATCAGGAGGACTGCATTGTGACTGGGTAGAGGCTCCCGGTGCCAAAACTGAGAGGTACAGAGGCGCGGAATGGAAGCAGCGGCGCGGGTGAAAGGGTGGCGGCTGTGCCTGGATCCGCGGCTTGGAAGGAGATTATAAACTCCGGAGTTGTACTGAACTCGGTTCGGGCTGTCTGACAACGGGGCATAAGATCAGTGGCACTGTAGCAGAGCTGTTCGCAGTGATCACTGACGTGGAGATGTGGGGACTCAGAGGCGTGCAGACTCCAGGGCTTGGAGGCTCCAGGTCCGGGAGAGGCTGCGAGTCAGCAGAGTGGCAGTCATTGCGGGATTCTCCACCACAGCAATTCTGAGACCACACCCTACCCCACCTACAACCCCGCCCAAGCTATGTGCTCGCCACCTGCCTGCAGCATAGCCTGAGGGACTGCAGCTGGGACAGAACTCCAAAAGTTCCAAACCCCAAAGAACAAGGAAAAAGGCCTGCAGGTCATTTCCTCCCAGTGATACCTCCCAGTGATAACTGCAACAAGACTGTGCACCCAGCCTTCAAAGGCATACAACAAGAGTGTCCACCCCAGGTGATTGGGGAGGCTGAATCACTGGGCCCTATAGTGCAGAAAGGCACTCCATCAACGCAGCCAAAATGCAGAGACAAAGAAACAGAACACAAATGACAGAAATGGAGGAAAGCAAACTACTGGATTTAGAGTTCAGGTTTTAAGGTTTTTCAAGAATTTTCTAGAAGCCGCCGATAAACTTAGTAATATTATGCAGAGATCCATCACCAGACTAGAGGTTTGCAATAATCGAGTCAAAGATTTGAAGCATGAAAAAGCAAAAAGCACCCAACTGGAAGAGAAAAAAGAAAAAAGAATCCAGAAGTGTGAAGATAGTGTAAGGAGTCTCTGGGACAACTTCAAGCGTACCAACATCAGAATTATAGGAGTGCCAGAAGAAGAGAGAGAGCAAGATATTGAAAACATATTTGAAGAAATAATGACAGAAAACTTCCCCCACCTGGTGAAAGAAATAGACTTACAAGTCCAGGAAGCGCAGAGGACCCCAATCAGAAGGAACCTAAGAAGGACCACACCAAGACACATCATAATTAAAATGCCAAGGGCAAAAGACAAAGAGAGAATATTAAAAGCAGCAAGAGAAAAGCAGTTAGTTACCTACAAGGGAGTACCCATACGACTGTCAGCTGATTTCTCAACAGAAACCATGCAGGCCAGAAGGGAATGGCAAGAAATATTCAAAGTCATGAATAGCAGGAACCTACAACCAAGATTACTCTACCCAGCAAGGCTATCGTGTAAAATTGATGGTCACATAAAGAGCTTCACAGACAAGAAAAAGCTAAAGGAGTACATCACTACCAAACCAGGATTATTTGAAATGCTGAAGGGCATTCTTTAAGAAGAAGAAGAAAAAGGGAAATATAAAAAGTATGAACAACAAAGTGACAACAAATACGTATCTATCAACAAGTGAATATAACAAGTCAATAGAAATAATCTGATGAACAGAATAAACTGGTGAATAGAATATAAGTAAGGGCATAGAAAGAGATTCTTCTCAGGAATGCAAGGATAGCTTTCACATTAGAGATTCAATTAATGAGGCTTGCTTACATTAGTAAAGTAAAGGAGAAAAAGCATGATTTCTCAATATATTCCAAAAGAAAAAAATTAAGAAAATCAAAACAGAATAAAAATTTTGTTAGTATTTGATACCAAAAAACAAATACCAATAGCTTTTCCCCTATAAGAAAAACTGCAAGAAAATGACATAAAAATGTCTTGCACAACAAAAGCCATAAAATGTTTAGAAATAAATTTAATACTAAATATATATGATAGCTACTAAAATGGTGTGCTGTAAGACATAGCAGTGAGAAGATGTATTCTGTTCCAGAAAGGAAAATTAAACATTATTAAACATCCAATTTTCCCCAAATTAATCTAACAGTTGTGTCAAGGAAATTCTAAAGAGAACATTGTGGTTGACTCCTCAACAACCACTCTAACTCAATCTTAGGGAAAGTCCTGAATTTTTTTTATACCAACAGAAATTCTATTCCCAATAACAAGAATAACCCAACCTGGCAAGAATCACACCAAGTCTATCTATCCCTGGCACCTAGAAGAACAAAAACTTTTCTCACTCTTCAAAAAGCAACAGTGCTGGATATACATTGGAACCTCAGTTCTGGAACTTAATTTATTCCCGGAAGGCTGTTTGAGAAGTTATTTGTTAGAAAACAGAATTTTTTTTTCCCATTAAAAATAATGTAAATTGAACTAATCATTCCAGACCCCCAAATGATTCCGTTTTAACCTTTTTTAGATACAGTACAAGTTTAATGTACTGTTTATAATCTATAAAGAAATACTTTTCTTAAATTGATCAAACCACCACCCCCTACTAGCCTTAAAGAATTTTTCATATATCACTGCCTCCAAAATGCTGTCACAGGCTGCTTTTTGTTTATCCAAATCAACAATTTTTCTACCTGTTCAATTGCCTGTGATTGTTGTCTTGTGAGTACTTTCACACCCTTAGCAACATTAGCACTCTTGATGGTCTCTCTGTTTTAAAATTGTGCTAATGATTTTACCAGCAACAAAAGCATTCTTTCCTTTGTTGCCTAATATGCTTTTTGTCCTGCTGAGGTATCAGCAGGAAAGCGTTGTCAGGTCTAAAACTGAAGTTTTGTTCCACAACAAATATTTTTTCAGTGAAACTTGCTTGAGAACTGAACTGATTGAGAGAAAAGAGGCTTCCAGAATTTAGGTTTGGCTGTAATTAAAGCAAGAAGTTCAATTCCCATTTTCCTACTAGTAGTGCTATTCTTTGACCACCAACTTTAGGATAATGCCAACCTAATGGACAAGAAAGAGGCACAGCACTCCACCAACAAACATTCACATCAACAGAAATGGAATCTGAAGATTTGGATTCCATTCCTCAAACCAATGGAAGATTTTGTAACGCCTAAAGCAAATGAAGCCTTATTCCTGTCTATTTCCTTAGGTTAATGAAACATTAATACATAACTATTAAGTAATCATCTGTTAACAGCCAAACACTATTAGGACTTTATTACATAAACTCATTTAATGTTTACAATGACTATCAAATTAAGTACTATAATCATCCCACTTTATAGCCTAAGAAACTAAAGTGCAAGCCCAAACAGCGTGGCTCAGTGATTTGAGCACTAACCTATGAAAGGAGGTCACAGTTGAATTCCCAGTCAGGGCACTTGCCTGTTTCGGGCTCTACCCAGTAGGGCGCGTGCAGGAGGCAGCCAATCAATGATTCTCTCTCATCACTGATGTTTCTATCTCTCTCTCCCTCTCCCTTAGGCTCTGAAATCAATAAAAATATTTTTTTTAAATAAATAAAGTGCAATAGAGCCCAAGATCACAGTCAAGGAAAGATAGAGGTGGGACTCAAAACCAAGATTTCCTAAATCCTTTAACAAGTATCTTTTCAAAGGTAACTGTACCAACTTAAGAGCACAGAATACATATTTTAGAGTTAATAATAAAATTAAAAAGCAGTTTAATAAAACTCACATACTTTAAATAAAAATTAACAACATATAAGGAAAAATTAGAAGCAACAGGTATAGCTCAGTTCATCTCCTTAGTATATAGCCTTTGATGGTTTCTGGATTTTTCTCTGTACTACTAATCAAAGCCTTTACTAATCCAAGAACGAAGGCACTGAGAAGTATGGGAGGTCAACTAGACATACACTCTCTGATAATGGCTAAGGGAATTGTCTCAGGCCATACAATTCTGTTATTTATAGGCATCTAGCCTATCTAAAGGGGTTTACATTCCTATCATTCACTGTGAGACTACCACATACACTGTATACTATATTATACCACATATACTGTATACTATATATACCACATATACTGTATACTATATATACCACATATACTATATACTATATATAATGAATACTTATTCAAAATAGTATGTGCTCCTGAATGGAAAAGTCAAAGAAAAGCAATTCTTGCTATACCATCACATTCCTCATATCTCACCAAGAGAACACTATAATATCTAATAAGTGAGTCCTTCTATTAATTTTCACTGATATTTTAGCCTGTTTGCAGCCCTTTGATAAGAAGACCTCCAAAATACTCAGTCTAGACAATCTATACTTGACACAGGACACATTTCTAGAAAGAATTTAAACTCTCCCTCACAGATTATTTACGTAAAACCATCTTCAGTACAATGTCTCTCATAATGGTTCCAACAACTGCTATGCTTTCCAATGGGAAATATATGATCTATAAAAATGTTCTTAATTTTCCAACATGTGGTTAAGATATTATAAACGCAAACCCTAGGCTGGTCTACACAGCAATCCTTGTCCTCACATTGAAAGATATTATCTTAGGTCCTGGCCAGGTAGCTCAGTTGGTTAGAGCATCGTTCCCAATACGCCAAGGTTGCAGGTTCGATCCCTAGTCAGGGCATGTACAAGAATCAACGAATGAATGCATAAATAAGTGAAACAACCAATCTATTTTCTCTCCAAAATCAATAAATTAAAAAGCAAAAAACTGTACTTTGCCCTGGCCAGTATGGTCAGTTGGTTGGAGCATTGTCCCATACACCACAAGGTAACAGATTCAATTCCCAGTCAGGACACATAACTAGGTTCAATCCCCGGTCAGGGCACGCACAGGAGACAACCAAATGATGTACCTCTCACATTGACGTCTGTCTGTCTCTCTCTTTCTCCCTAAGTCAATGAAATTAATTAATAAAAAAGATAAAACAATTATTCTTATTCACAAGATAGTTTTAATTCAGGGGTTAGATACTTACAAAACACTATGCTACAAAATCAGCAGGCTCAATAATGAACTTTACATTCAGAAAATATAAACAAACACACAAAACCTAATATAGACGACTAAAAACTGCAAGATGACTTTCACTTTTAAATGTTTTTTAATTGATTTTTTTTTTTAGTGAGAGAGGGAGAGGGAGAGAAAGAGGGAAAAACATCAACTGGCTGCCTCCTATATGCCCCCAACTGGGGATTGAGCCGGAAACCCAGGCATGTGCCCAACCAGGAATCTAACCAGAGACCTTTTGTTACAGGGGAGGATGCTCAACCAACTGTGCCGCGCCACACCAGCGCCACTCCACACCACCAGGGCAATGACCTTCCCTTTCAGATGGCAAAACTTAAGCCATTATTTTAAAAAGGGGATTTTCACATCCTAGACATTCTCGCTGACATAAATTGAGAAAGAAAAGTACCTGAACATAAATATTTCCCAAGTTATGAACCTAAAAAAATGCTCACTAAGTTTTAAACTTTAGCCCAAGGAACATCACTGATCTTTTAAATGACAAGTTAAGACAGTCATTCTTTCTACTACTTGGTAAGGTCCTCTCCAACAGCCTACAGCCTACTATCTTGTTCCTTGTCTTTCCTTTCGAAATGTTTTTAAGCAAGTACTTTTTGTTGGTGGTGTTGTTAATCCTCTTCCAAGGATATTTTCTCCATTGATTTTTAGAGATTGGAAGGGAGGAGGAGAGACAGAAACATGGGTGTGAGACAGACACATCGACTGGTTGCAGGTGCCCCACTGGGGCAAGGATTGAGCCAACAACCCAGGTACGTGCCCTTGATCAGAATCAAACTCAAGACCCTTCAGTCCAAGAGCTCATGATCTAACCACTGAGCAACCAGCCAGGGCTAAGCAATTACTTTTAATAGCATACATTTCTTCTTGCTTATGGTTCAGATAAACAGAAGTCTGGGATGCCACACTGAATAACTATTATTGTATTATCTAAATGCATGATTCATAAATAAGGTCCCTTCAATAGCAAACTGTATCATTTTACTTTATATAGTTGCATAATGGGACTATTTTTACACCCTAGTTAATGTTTTGTATGTTATATATCCAAAAGAGGGGTCATGTTTACTTAGATTTCATTTAAAGTTTGTAAGCCAAAAAGCATCCTCTCCCATTTGTCTCTCAAAAACGGGCTACAAAGCAGCGTATTTAACCTTTCCCCTAGCTTCTCTTGGGCAGCCCTTCCTAATTCCCCAACTGAAAACGGAACACTGCATCTGATAAAGGGCAGTCTCTCCGGGACCCAGCATCAGTTCCATTCTGCCAACACTGATGCTCTCCCAAAGCCAAGGAAAAGCAATCCATTTTCTAGTTTAAACTTGTGAAGCTACAAACAAGCTACATTAGTTTATTTTCTAAACTAATGGAGGTTAAGGATATTCTATAATTGGGATGAGCCCAGAATCAGTAAAGTCCAAAAGACCTCCCAGGAAACTACAACATGCTTGGGAGTCACCTTGAAAGAGGCAGCTCATCCCCATGCTGCTATGGAACGCTCTGATCCCAGGTTCTCCCATCTCCTGCATGTCTGGGGCCTTCTATTACATTTGTCAAAATTGTACTTTACTGTATATAATCATATCTCACTAAAATTTGAAAAATGAAAAGATGCATGTTGAGAGTTTTTTTAAACTTATGAGTGATTTCATATCAGAGAGACCATTGCTCTGGGTTAAATCACATTCCACAATGAGGTAAGTCAAGAATACTGGGTCTGAATTCAGACAACTAGAACCAAAATACACCTCCCTTACTCACTGCATGCCCTTGGACAAAGGGACAATTTTACTGAGCCCACATCCTTATCTGGAAATTAGAAATAAAAAATACCTACTTCACAGGATAATTGTGAGACCTAAATGAGATGTTTATAAAATATTTGGCATAGTTTCTAACATCAACAAGTAAGCACTGTGTTACCATCATTAGCATCTTTATTTCCATCATTTTAAACCAATCTTTATTTGGTATTTCTCTCAATCCTAAAATACATACTCCACCTAATCTAAAACTCTCAAGGAACTTCTTAGAGCCCTGGCCAGTGTGACTCAGTTAGCTGGACATCGTTCTGTGCCAAAAGGTTGCCAGTTCAATTCCTAGTCAGGACACACAGCCAGGTTTCAGGCTCAAGCTCAGGTAGGGGGTGTACAGGAGGCCATCAATGGATGTTTCACTCTCACATCTGTGTTTCTCACTCCCTCTCCCTTCCTCTCTCTCTCTCAAAAAAAACAATCAACTATTCAGAAATGAAATAAAGAGCTTCTTAGACATACACATGCCTAGCCTCACCCTATTGACTGGGATGAGACAGTTTTGGGAACCACACTCCTCTAGGGAACATGTGTAGCAGAACATGACTATAACCAGAGCCCACAAGAACTCCTAACATAAACAAATAGCTCATTCTAGTTTCAAGTGACAAGTAGTATTCTACCTTTAGACTATTGTAATAACGTCAGAACAAGGTTTGCTAACCTCAGAAGAAAAGTGGCATCCCCTCATACCCAACTCTCCCAATAATACAGATTTAGTCTTTATTTTATCAAAAGTTAAGATCAAAGTAAGGTTGCCTCTTTTTAAAAAAATGTTTTTATTAATTTTAGAAAGATCTAAACATAAGTGAGAGACAGAAGACACTGATGTGAGAAACATCGACCAGTTCCTCCCACATGCGCCCAAACCAGGGATTAAACCCACACCCCGAATGTTCCCTGACAGGGAATCAAACTGGTGACCTTTTGATGCACAGGACAACACTCAACCAACTGAGCCACACCAGCCAGGCCAAGGTTGCCTCTTGAACAACATGGGGGAGCTGGGGGGGGGGGGGGGGGGGGGGGGGGGGGGGCGGGTGCTGACCCCCCATGCAGTCAAAAATCTATATAACTTGACTCCCCCAAAACTTAGTTATTCCACAATATCTAAGGGGGAATGGCTCCAAGACCTCCCCCTCCAGATACCAAAATGTGAGAATGCTCAAGTCCCCTGTATAAAATAGCACAGATCAATTCACACAGTCAGCCCTCTGCATCTGCAGATGGAAAACAGTATAAGTATTTATTGAAAAAAATCCTCATGTAAGTGAACCCATGCAGTTCAAGCCGATGTTGTTCCAGAATCGAATGTATACTCCTGGAGGGTTCAGCCGTCTGACACGCTGCCTCTCCCTCTAACAGGTGCATCCTGGCATAGTACAGAAAGAGCAAATGGGAGGAAGAACAGTACTTTATTTCTTCAGGGGTCTCCACCTGATGGCACCAAACAGTAGACAACAACAACAACAACAACAAAAATCCCACGACATGAATATTTGTCTTAGTTCCTAAAAGAAGTTTACACCTTATATAATGCTACCCTACCCCCTATACTGTCTACAAAACCACTGTTTTTCAGAGTAGTCTTTGAGTCACCTGTTTCCGAATGATTGGAGGAGCTTTTTAGAACCCTCTCCAGATTGTGATTTGAACAAAGAAAACTGAATCTGCATTTTTAATTCCCCTGGTCATTTTTTATGCTCAAAATTTGGAAGTGCACTCTAACTAGAAATTTTCATCTCAAGTAAGAAAACCTTGAACACGAAAGATCATGATTATGCTTGCTCTTAGAGTAATGAAGAAATAGCTACTAGAACATGAACAAACTGTAGATCATGGCAGTCAAGCGAAAATGCTATGAAGCTAAAATACCTGAGTTTAGAGTTCTGTTCCCTAGCCATTTGACATCATGTAAATGGGCCCCATTTTTCTCATCTGTAAAATGGAATACTACCACCTACCTCAGGGTTGTAAGAGCTACTTGAGTTATTAAAACTCTCAGAAGAGTGTCTGAAATTTTTTTAATTAAAAACTAAAGTTTTTAGAGTGACTGACCCATGCAACACTCAAAAAATACTCATTTAGAATCCTTGCGGCCAATGGCCACAAACAGCTACTACAGGGCTGTGATTCTTACTGGCTGAATCTCTGGAATTTGCACCCCTATCCAATGACACCCAAAACCATTAAGGATCGAATGTTTTGCACTGCTTAAAAAAATCAGGCGCTCCTCAAATAAAACACAAACCAGGTACGCTGGCTCTAAAAATGGCATAGGTTGAGAGCAGATGTTTTCCAAATCTCTTTAAGAGGACAGGAAAAGACAAAATAACTGAAAACTCGCCCAACTCTTCATAGCAAAACAGGGCTACATTTAATCATCCAGATCACCTAAGTTGAAAGCAAGACAACTGAGTGGTTGCACCAAGGTATAAGACCACAAAAAAAAAAAAAAAAAAAAAAAAAAAGGGCACTCATCCTGCCACTTCCACTCTCATAACATGCATTTAAAACAAGCTGGTTTCCTTGCCCTAACGGGTTTGGCTCAGTGGATGGAGCATCCACCTGCGGACTGAAGGGTCCCGGTCAAGGGCATGTACCTTGGTTGCAGGCACATCCCCAGTGGGGAGTGTACTGCAGGAGGCAGCTGATGGATGTTTCTCTCTTAATGATGTTTCTAACTCTCTATCCCTCTCCCCTTCTTCTCTGTAAAAAAAAAAAAAAATCAATAAAATATATTTAAAAAAAAAAAAAAAGGCTTATTTCCTGACATAGGAACTTGGCTACAACACTAAGAAAAAGGTCTAACCATATGTAAAATGCTGCTATACTGTAATGCTCATATGAGAGTACCAGGACAGTGGATACTTTCAACTGCATCCATGGTGCTAGACAGACGACCTGAATTGAAGACACACAATGGGGAGAAAATATTTGGGCTAGATCTGAACACAGGGGGAAAAGAAATCCACAGGAATAATGGAGAAACAACAGCAACAACACGATTCTCTGGGAAGAGCGTGTGCAACTCCCAGGGCGAGCTTCAGGAAGATTAGAATCCCTCCAAACAACAAAAAGCCTTCATGCCCAGAATGCTCCGGTCCTGAACTGTGAATAACAGCAAACAGATGTAAAGAAGATAGAGGAGGCAACTGGGTGAAAGATGACCCCGATTCCCACGGGGGGGGGGGGGAGCACAGCCAAAGCTTAGCACACAGAACACGGAATCCAGTTTTAGCCTTTGCAGCAACTCGAGGGTCAATTAAGCATTTCCCATTAAAGCCCGAAATTTCCAGACAACAAAAGATTGGACAGCAGCTCTTTGAAAATCCACAGAGGACAGACACTGGGGAGTCAATGGATCTGGGGGGGAGGGGAGGCCGTGGAAACGAGTCCAATGAAGCCTCCTCCGAGATGAAGCCATGTGGCTCGCGGTGCAAGAACGCCCCAGGAGCCAGGAGGGAGGGAGGGTCTGGGAAAGCGCCCTCCACTCCGAGAAGGTTCCGCGCCCGAGGGCCGAACCTCGAAGCCCCGGCGTGGGGGGGAGGGGAGGGCCAGGCCTCCAAGCCGCCGCCTGCCCACGCACCAACCTGGGACCACCGTGCGGGGGCACTGTCCCCGCGCGACCGCGCGGGAAAAACGGCGGCCGAGCCGGAAGGGGGCAGGGCGAGCCGCGAGGGCGCCCAGCCGGGCACTTACGCGGCCGCTTCTTCCTCAGGCTTTCCACGCGCTGGCGGGAGACCGAGGTGGCGCCGCTGTAGGAGCTGTGTCGGTCCCGCCTGGCTCCCTCCGCCGAGGTCCCGACCGCGGGGACCGACGTGCTGTTCGACCGGCGCCGCAGCGGCTCCTGCCCCCGCCCATCTGGCTCCTCGGGCGCCGGTTCCCGGGTCGACGAGGCGGAGGGAGCGGCGGCCCTGCCGTGGCGCTCCATGGGCGCACGCAGCCGGCCCGCTCCCATCCGCAGCGGCCACTGCTGCCGCCCAAGCCAGCCCCTCAGCCGGACCCCTCGCTGCCTCCTCGGCGAGCCCAGCCGGAGCAGAGGCGCACCCTCGGCCGGCCGCCTCTTCCGTTGCGACAACGCGCAGCAAGCCAATCCCGGCAGGCTGGGGGAAGCCCGAAGGCCTCGTGTCCAATCGGCTCCCTGACTCGAGGCCGATTGACTGCAAGTTCGTCCAATGAAAGACTCCCAGGACGGGGGCGGTGCAGGGGGGCGGGGGCGGGGACCCGGGATCGGCGGAGGAGGAAAAGGCGGTGTGGCTGACAGGGGAGTGATGGCGGCGCCGCCCTATGGACGCGTGGGTGGAGTGCCCCCCCCACCACCCTGGGTGGCGAGGTCGGCGCCCCGGAACCCAGAATTCTCCCGGGATGCCGCCGCGCGCGCCCAGGCCAGGCAGTGCCCCGCAGCGGCTGTGGGCCGACGGGAGGGCTGGAACCGGGTGGCTTTAGCCTTTGTCCCTCGCCTGGTTCCTCCGCTGCCGTGCCCCTCTGCACTCTTTCTCTCTACCACCCTCGCCCCCCAGCACCGCCACTGGCGTGTTTGGGCTAAACCCCCTTCATTCCGCCTGCGATGGAGAAATGTCCCCGGTACCAGAAGGAATGGTAGGACTGGGGTTGGTCTCTATGACAACAGGAAGAAAGAGGGAGGTGGGTGATGAGTCCTTCGCCATTCTCCTGTCGTGGAGAGAATGTGGGAACCGGGAAGTATGGTTGTCTCTTTTAAGGAGAGTCTGATCCCCCTTTCTGTGTAGTGCACAGGGGCCATAGAAAGATTTGGGGGCCGCCTTGGAGCCTGGTGGGGGAGAAGGTGCCTTCTCTTTGGGGGCGAGAACATGGTCACTCAGATCCCGACCTCTCACATCTACCAAAGGCCCTTCCAAGCACCCCCTCTCCCAGAGGTTACTCAAGCCTGTGATGATCCTGCCCCCCTTCCCCACTTTCAGGGCATTCCCTCACTCCGTCAGGCTTAACTCGCTAATTATTTCCTAAAAGACCTCCCCTGGGGGATTTTAATGGCCCTCGGTTGACAGCCCTTATTTTCCCCCGTAATGACTGCTAGTAGTAGACTGGCCCAGAAAGATGAGCTTTTTCTCTTGCTGGTTGAGTAGAATTGCCATGGTCACTGCAAACTTGCCCCCCTCATTGTAGGAATAACTCGAACCCCAGTTTCCTAACTCTGGAAATTCCAGTTCCTGCAGGAAGCCCAAGTTTGGGGTTCAATCCCCAGTGTGGAGCCTGCAAGAGGCACCCAATCAATGATTCTCATCTACAAGAACCAAGAACAACTGCAACTACTCTTCCAAACCTCAGTGCCAAGCGTTGCCTATCTTTCTGCCCCCTCCCCACCACCACCACCACCACTACAAAAAGTATATATATGGGCCTCCTGACCTGAGGAAGTTTCTATCCAAGTCTGTCAGCTCCCATAGATCACCCTGAGGAATCAAACCATCATCATCATCATCATCTGAGGCTGTCAAGATGCACTTCAAAACAACACCTGAAATATGTTTGTTTACCGTTTACATCTCACTTATTCCTCCCAGCAACATTTGGATGCTGAGGCCACTTACCCAGAGGTACACAGTTTTTAAAAGTGACAGAACCTAGACTTCTGAGAAGTTAGCTACTCTGCCTTACGATAATCAAAAGAAGGCATGGATTCAGTGACAGTCCAATACATTACTGGAAGGCTTTTGCTCCTCTTAAATACATATGTGTGTCTTCACTCTCTAATGTATCTGTGAACTTGCTGACAATCTGTGGCTATTGTTAAAGTTTATCCAAAATAGCAAATGAAGCATATACTACCTGTAGTTAGGCAAGATGTATATAACCCTAAATAAAAAATGCAAATTGATCCCTGGTTAGAGCACATACAGGAAGCAACTAATGAATGCATGAATAAGTGAAATAAATCATATTTCTCTCAAATCAATTTTTTAATTTTTTTTTTTTTTTTTTTTTTAGTTTTTTTAAGTTTTTTAAGCCAGACCACTTTTGTTTAGTGGTTGAGCATTGACCTATGAACTAGGAAGTCATGGTTTGATACCCAGTCAGGGCACATGCCCAGGTTTCGGGTTCAATCCCCAGTGTGGAGCATGCAAGAGCACCCAATCAATGATTCTCATCATTGATGTTTCTACCTCTCTCTCCCTTCCTTTCTGAAATCAATAAAAATGTATATATTTTTAAAACATTTAAAAAAAAGTTAAGTTTTTTCTCAATGCAAATAAGTTGAGCAAAAGAAGCCAGACCCAAAAGAATGTATCCTACATGATTCCATTTATATGAAGGTCAACATTCATAGATGATATTGCAATGATTCTCATCATTAATGTTCCTATCCCTCTCTGAAATCAATAAAAAATATATTTAAAAATAAATGATATTAGAAGTCAGGACAATGGTTGCTCTTGGGGGAAAGGGGGAGAGTACTGATGAGAGGATAGCAGCTAGGTTTACAGACGTTGGTAATGTTCAGTTTCTTTGGTATGGGGGTGGTTACATGGGTATGTTCACTTTGTAGTTCAATAAGATGTTCACTTGATTTGTACATTTTTTTGTATGTGTATTTAATCTAATAAAAGAGTAATATGCAAATTAACCATCACTCTGAGACAGATATGCCATGCCCACCATCCAAGCTACGCCCACCAGCCAATCAGAGCAGCTGTATGCAAATTAATCCAGCCAAGATTGCGACCTGTAGCCACAGAGCTAGAGCAAACAGGAGGCTCCCGTTGCACTAGCAGTGGGGGAAACTGCCTGCCTAGGCCGGCTGGGCCTCTGCTCAAGGCAACAAAGTTTCAATTATAGAAGATAAATAAACCCCAAAAACCTGATTCCAGCCAGCCTCGCTAGAACGTTGGGTCAATGGGAGCTGTGGCCAGCTTGCAAATAGCCATCAGCCCTTCACCCAGACTGGCCAGGCATGCCAGCAGGTGGACATCCCCTGAGGGGTCCCAGACTGCAAGAGGGCACAGGCCAGGCTGAGGAACCTCCCCCCCCCCCCAGTGCACAAATTTTTGTGCACCGGGCCTCTAGTGCTTAAATAAAACTTTTTTACAAAAGAAATTGAAGATTAGCCATGGAGCAAAGTAAACCCATGACTACGCTTAGGTGTTTTGTGTGTGTGTGTGTATTTTTTTTTCAAAGCCTCTAAATGAAAGTAGCAATTAAGAGGCTTCTTTTTCTGTGGTGATGATACTAGTTTATTTTTTTAATATGTTTTCCTTGACTTTTAGAGGAAGGGAGAGATAAGAGAGATAGAAGCATCAATGAGAAACATTGATCAGCTGCCTTCTCCACATACTGAATCAAGCCCGAAAACAAGGCATGTGCCCTGACCAGGAATCCTCTTGGTGCATGGGTCAACATTTGTCCACTGAGCACATCGGCCAAGCATAATAGTTTTTTGTTTTTTTAAGGAGAACATTAGTTTTAAGTTCTTTATCGCTCCTCTCAATTATTTACCCTTGGGAAGAAGCTAATTTTCTGGTGTACAACCAAAATAAAAAGCACTAGGGTCATGGTAAGCATTGTGCTTCAAAGGAACTAACCAAATTCTCCTTTCATTGGGTTCCATTAGTGCCAGGAAAATGAAGAGTGTAGCTCAGGCCCCTTTCAAACACAAGGCCTTTTTTCTTGAGTGTATTGGTGGGAATTTGGGGAAACTTTGCCTCCTGTATCTCTCAAAGGGCAAAGAAATGAAGAATATGTTAAGTTCTCAAGCCTCTAAACATTCTTCCAATACCTGGCTCCTGGCCCAGAGTTCACTTCTGAAGGATAGAGATGTTGGGGGCGGGTGGGGGGAAGGGGGTGTAACTAACGTGGCTTTCTGATGGCCTCACCAGAGCTCACAGGCAATATAAAAGTACTATTGCCTGCTTTCACAAATAAGGCTCAACTTGTCTCAGAAGAACAAAGAAAGAAAATTCAAGATGAAATAACAATGAGTTTAGACCTCAGAGTTTCCTAGATATGGAAAATGCTATTCCTTCTCAAGTATTGAAAGGACTGAAATTTTCTCTTAGTTTTCAAGAACAAAGCCTATCTTTGACTAAATATCCCAGACTTGAATACTATTACTAGGTAACCACTAATAGTTTTGCACTTTAATAATTGTTAAAAAAGCAATGTGTGCCCTGACCAGTTTGGCTTAGTGGCTAGAGCATCGGCCTGCGGACAGAAGGGTCCCAGGTTAGAGTCTGGTTGAGGACATGTACCTTGGCTGCGGGCACATCCCCAGTGGGGGGTGTGCAGGAGGCAGCTGATGGATATTTCTCTCTCATTGATGTTTCTAACTATCCCTCTCCCTCTCTGTAAAAAAATCAATAAAATATATATATATTTTAAAAAGTAATGTGTGCTCAAATAAGCTTGGGAAATATGAGGTAAAGTTTAGAGCAATTTATTTGCGCTGAGAATCATTGATTGGCTGCCTCCTGCATGCCCCCTACTGGGGATTGAGCCAGCAATCAGGGCATGTGCCCTTGATCAGAATCGAACCCGAGACCCTTCAGGCTGCAGTCCAACGCTCTATCCACTAAGCCAAACCAGCAAGGGCTAGAGCAATTTCTTAAAGCTTTCAGTATGCTGAAGGGCATGTTGAATTTCCAAGAGCAAACAGGTATGTAGCTATCTTCCAAATGCAATTGACCATGGAACACTTTTTTCACAGAATTTGTTCCTCAGACACTGTGCAAAATTCATCTCTGGGTATAAAAATCACTTGTATCTCTTTATAGTAACAGCGATGAAGATATAATTCTTTCCATTTTGAAAGCTTGATAATATTTCACTCCCAAATAAACATTTTGTAAAAGCATCTGCTTTCTGAAAACAGGTTTGTCCTCCTTTCCTTTAAACCGTTCCTCTTTCCTTAGTTCTCTTAATAGTATTGCCATTGCTGTTGCCCTGCGTAACTTGATTCTTCCTCTCACTTGCCCATCTCTCCTCTAGACTGCAATCCCATGAGGCAAAGACCCTGTATCACTGGTTTGTCACTGTGCCCAGAAGGCCTCGCACAGTGTTAATGAATGTATTCATTTACTTATTTTAACCCTCACCCAAGGATATTTTTCCATTGACTTCTTAGAGAGAGTGGAAGAGAGAGGGAAAGACAGGGAGAAATATCAATGTGAGGGAAATACATTGACTGGTTACTTCCAGCACATGCCCTGACCAGGGTCCAGGCTGGGGAGGATCCTGCAATCAAGGTACATGCCCTTGACCGGAATCAAACCCAGGACCCTTTGGTCCACAGGCCAACGCTCTATCCACTGAGCCAAACCAGCTAGACCCTAGGTGCCAGGGTCTTAATATTTTCGATTGAGTGTCTGAATCAAAGAAAAGTCAAATTGTCCCTGTCTGAAATATTTGAAATTAAAAAGTTCAAATGGCCCTGGCTTGGTAGTTCAGTTGGTTAGAGTATCATCCTGATATGCCAAAGTTGTGGGTTCCATCCCAGTCAAGGCACATATAAGAATCAACAAATGAATGCATAAATAAGTGGAACAACAAATCAATGTTTTGCTCTCTCCCCTTCCTTTCTCTCTCTAAAATCAGTAACTTCTTTTTAAAAGGTTCAAATAAGTGAGACCTTAACTATAAACTCCAAACAAATCTAATAATTTGTAAAAATAAATACATGGGTCCTGGCCGGTGTGGCTCGGTTGGAGCATCGTCCCACGCACTGGAAGATCACTGGTTTACTAGCAATTCCTGGTCGGGGCACATATCGAGGTTGCAGTTCAAATATGTTGGCAACTGATAATGTATTTCGCACAATGATGTTTTTCTCTCCCACCCTCTCTAAAGTCAATAAAAATAAATTCTTTAAAAAATAAAAATCCCTCCAAAACATCTACCAATACTGAAGGATAAGGTATGCATAGTGGCCTAACTCTCCTGGACACTGCAAAAGTTAACAGCAGCTAGCGTTCTGGAAAGCTAACAAAACCTGACAAACCTAAAGAGCCACTGAGTTCCTGTTATATGTACAGCTTTCATAAGGCAGTGGGGCTGACGCTGCATGTGCCAAAGGAAGCAGCTGCCTGTGTGGTACAAAGTAAGGAAACTTCCCTCACCATAGGAGGAGGAATGTATTATATGGTTGATAAATCTGGAGAAGGAACCGGGCATGTTTTGCTGGGCCCTAACTTCCTTCCCTGTGGTTGTCGGAGAGGGGCTTGTGGAGTGTGTGTTGTCTGATCTGCTAGCTGTCACCTGGTAAGAGGCATCCCCTGTGGGAATCAGGGTAAGACTGAAGTATCCGGAACCACTGACAAGAATGTCGAATTCAAGACTTGAGCACTCAGCCATCTGCCTAAAACGATATTCAGTAGTTTAAAAAGATGATATTTTGATTACTATCTGATTCCTATCTCTGTCTCTCAGAAAAATAAAAGGGTGCTTTCGGCCCATAAACCAGCACTCTATTCTTCTTACTGTTTCTGGGGCTTACCTCAAGGAGAAAAGCAGATGGGTAATAAACACCTTGAAAGAAGCAGCTATTTTATTTTTTGTATATTCTTCCCCAGCCTAATGGATACATGACAGCACACAGTGGGCCATCATCTGTAAAAGTAGAACTAACTCCAGATAAGGTAATTGGAGCAGGGTGTAATGTGGCACCGGGTTGCTCTAAATTAGCTGCCATTTGATGGCAATCAACTCCTGCCTAGGAGCCAGCTGGGTAATCAATAGGTTAGTAATGATGGAAGAATTCCTCAAAACAAGCAACTTCTGGGACACTTTGCATCCCGAGTTGCATATGGTAATTACTTGGGGAGGTTTGGGGGTGGGGCGGGGAAGATAGCCAGGCCGCATGCAACTCAGACAAATGAAGTTGGCATTTCTGCAGGTGGACCAAGCATCAGTAGTGTTTAATAATCCCCAAGTGATTCCAATGTGAAGTTAAGGCTGAGATCCCATGCTGCAGGCCACACTTTCTTTAGCATAATTAGTAGTTTGTAAGAAATACATAATTTCAGGCCCCACCTCACACACACCCTTTCTGCATTTTTAGCAAGAGCTAAAAATGACCCATATATGCCCTAGCTGGTTTGGCTCAGTGGATAGAGCATCAGCCTGCGGACTCAAGGGTCCCAGGTTCAATTCCAGTCAGGGGCATGTACCTTGGTTGCAGGTACATCCCTGGTGGGGGCTGTGCAGGAGGCAGCTGATACATGTTTCTCTCTCATCAATGTTTCTAACACTCTATCCCTCTCCCTTCCTCTCTGTAAAAATGCAATCCTATCTAATAAAAGAGTAATGTGCAAATTAGGCTTCACTCTGTCACAAAGATGGCCACAAGATGGCAGCGCCCAGTCCAGCTCAGCCCTGCCACTGAAGTGGTCAGGCCTGTTAGCCAGACAGGTGGTGAGGGATGCGGGAGCCCGAGGGGCAGAACAGGTGATCAGAGGGGGCTGGAGGTCCCCTGTCCAGGCCAGAGGCCTCAGGCATGGGCAAGGGCAGAGCCAGTGATCGAAGGGGTATAAGGGTGCCCTATCCAGGCATAAGGCCTCTGGCCTGAGCAGGGGCAAGGCCAGAGATCACAAGGGCCTGGGCACTGGTGGAGCTGGCAAAGCAAGGGCCTGGGGGTCCCCTGCCCAGACCTGTAGCCTTGGCCAGAGGCTGCCAGTGGGGCAAGAGCAGAGCCAGCAATGGCAGGGGGCAGGATCAGAGCTGGTAATCACAGAGGCCTGGGCTCTGTGAAGCCAGCAATCGGAGGGGTTTGGGGGTCCCCTGCCCAGGCTTGCAGCCTTAGCCAGAGGTTACAGGCCTAGGGCAGGGGTGGAACTGGGATTGGAGGGGAAGGGGTGAAGCCAGTGAGAAGAAGGGAGAGGCAGAAAGATAGAAGCATCAATAATGACAGAGAATCATTGATCAACTGCCTCCTGCACTGCACACCCTCTACTGGGGATCAAGCCCACAAGCCAGGCATGTGCCCTTGACCAGAATCAAACCTAGGACCCTTTAGTCCACAGGCTGACACGCTATCCACTGAGTCAAACCAGCCAGGTCCATAGTCTTTCTTGTTTCATCTTTACCCTCATCCCTACCATGCCTTACTGGATTTATTTTGAAGTAAATTCCAGACATAATAACTTGAATACTTTAATATGTACCTATAAAAGATAAGGACTCTTTTTGTAATACTCCCATGGAACCATTATAAAACCTAAAATTTAATAATTTCCTAATATTTTTAAATACCAGTGTTTAAATTTCCCTGATTGTCAATCTTTTGTTAGTTGTTTTGTTCAAGCTAGTATCCAAACAAGGTCAACATATTACATTTGATTGCTTCATTTTTCAAATCTTTTTTAACTTATAGGTTTCCCCTCTATTTTCTCTTGCAATATATTTATTAGAGAAACCATGTTTTTGCCCTGAAGAATTTCCTATATTCAAGATTTTGATGACTTCGTCCTTGTAGTTTAACATGTTCTTCTGTTCCCTATATTTAGAACTAGGGGCTATATTCATATTTGCTTCCTTTAAAAGAATTTTTTATAGGTGTTGCTACTTATTACTATTTATCTAATCAGGAGAACAGAAAAATCCTATTTACTAACATTAACAATGTATTTGCATTATTATCTTTTTTTGAGATTGGTTAGTTGGTCCAGGGATTATCAGACTTGGTTCATCTATACTAATAAAAGGGTAATATGCTAATTAGACTGGGAGACCTTCCAGAGACCTTCTGAACATCCTTTTGGACAAAGCCAGGGGCTTGGCCGGCCTGCAAACTGCCCCAAACAGCCCTCAGCCCCTCACCCAGGCCAGCCCCACCCTGATCCAGGACCCCCTTCAGGGCAGACCAGCCAGCCCTGACCAGTACACCAGGCCTCTAGCTATACTAATAAAAGGGTAATATGCTAATTAGCCAAGGAGACCTTCCAGATGTCCTTCTGGACAAAGCCATGGTAGCAGGGCCAAGGCAGAGGTAATTAGGGGCGATCAGGCCAGCAGGAGGGGGCCAGTTGAGGGTGAGCAAGCCAGCAGAGGAGGCAGTTGGGGGCAAGCAGGCTGGTAGGCAGAGTGGTTAGGGGCAACCAAGCAGGCAGGCAGGTGAATGGTTAGGAACCAGCGGTCCCTTGAGGGATCCCAGATTGGAGAGAGTGCAGACCGGGCTGAGGGACACCACCCTCCTCCATGCACAAATTTTGTGCACCGGGCCACTAGTCCATTATAAAGTTCTCCATCAGCTTTTTACCTAGTGGTTTTAGCAGCTATTTGTGATACTGCTTAATGATGATACAGCCATTATTTCATCAGGGGCTGAAGAATTGTGACATTCTAATCCTATTGTCCCTTTTGCACTTAATAACTGTAATTCTCCTACAATGAAGAATCTTCCTTAATCAACTCCTTGGTACCCTGAAGTACAACTTGTATAGAAAGGCAAGATTGATTCTTTTTATTGACCAGTTTTCAGAATGAGTTGGTTTCCCAGCATCCTCTAGAGGCAACTAATGAATTATTTTCTTTTTAGTATTACTATGAACTCATGCATTTTGTGATGAATTTCAATCCACTGGAATCACTCTTCTCTTTGATAATCAAATTGTCCCACATTTGGCCAGTAGAAGCCATCCAGATTGACTCCTCAGTCACTTAAACAAGACTCTACTAGTCTTAAAAAGCTTCCTTTTCTGTGGTATGACAAGAGTTTCCAAACTCAACTCTTGAAACTTCCTGCCTAGATGTTGAGTGAGCCATTTCTTTAAGCAGTAATTGTTCCTTTCAGTGAGAAATGGTATTTAAAGGCCACCAGGAGTGCTCATTGCTATTGTGTTATTCATTGTTTCCAGTTTCTTTTGGTGGGTAGAATTAGAAAATGCATTTTTAAGATAGTGCATTGGTGGAAAGCAAGGACTTCAGGGCCTGAGGCTCCATTCCTAGGAGACTCCTGTGAGAGCAGGCGCCGTGCTGTGGAGTCGAATCTGGCTCAGCATGGGAACTTCCGCCTGCTGGAAGGGCTGTCTGAGCCTAGAGGAAGCCCCTGGAGCAAAGGGGCAAGGTGCCACCAGACACACCCATCAACTGTCACCTCCTAGGTGCTTAGCAATGAAGGAAGGCACTTTAGTCCCCTCCTCCTAAGACAGATCCACTACTATTCACACTCTGAACTGGATGCCACCCACAGAGACCAAGAAACAAGAGGGGCCTGGCCAGTGTTGCTCAGTGGTTGAGTGCTGACCTATGAATCAGGAGGTCACAGTTTGATTCCTAGTCAGAGCATATGCCTGGGTTTCAGGCTCAATCCCCAGTAGGGGGTGTGCAGGAGGCAGCTGATCAATGATCCTCATCATTGATGTTTCTCTCTCTCTCTCTCCCTTTCCTCTCTGAAATCAATAAAAAAAATTTAAATAGGATTGGGGATGAGGCAGTAGGGTCTGAGTCTGCCTCTAAAGCTGTAGCCAGGTGCTCCAGTGCTTCCAATGTGAATGATGACATGTTTCCCAACCTTGGTAAATGCCAGGAACCATTCTAAGATTCATATAAACTCATTTAATCCTCACAACAACACTAGGAGAAATATATATATACATTATTTATTTATTTTTTACTCTTCATCCCTCTTTCACAGCTAAGGACACAAGCACAGAGGTTAACACCTTGCCCAAGAGCAGAGTGAGTGAGAGGCAGAGCGGGATTCAGGCCTGGGCACGCGGCCTCTCATGCCATCATCTCTATCAGAGCGGGCAGGGGAGAGGTGGGAGAAGCAATTAGTGGCCACCTGCTCTGGGCCAGGCACTTGACAAACACCTATATGCTTCAGTCTCATTAGAACCCAGTGAAGGATGAGCCATGATACTCACAGTCCATGAGAGAGAACAAGACCAGAGCAGTTTGATCATCTATTTGCCCAAGCCACACAGCCCAGGAAGGGGTGAAGCTGAAATCCAAACTTCGGCCTGAGTCTATCCCAAAGGGCCCCTCCCCAACCTGCATGGGGATGGGGACCGGGAGGAAAGGGAAGTGGAGAAGGGGGTGAGAAGACTGGAAAGGGGCCTCCCCAGGGGTCTATAGGACCCTCCAGGCTGCTCCCCACATTTTCCTGGCATGCGCAGGGAACACCAGGGGCAGGGGACAAGAAGCAGCTCCAGTGTTCTCTCGCCGCTCAAGGCAATGGCCTCAGGAGCGAGGTCCTGTGCATCTCCCTGCCTGGACACCCGTCAGCTGCCAGGGACCAGGGCAGGATGGGGGTTAGGGTTGGCTAACCCTTTGCACTCTTCAGCAGCACCTCCTGATCCATGGCAAACATAGATAAGGCCTGGACAGAGGGACCTCCAGAGGACAAGGGAGACAACCCAGATTGCTGGGCAGCAGGTCTGGAGGGCACAGGACAGCCCAGAGCCCAGAAAGCCAGGGATGTAAGGAAACTGCAGAATGCACCAGCTCGACAGAAATGCTGCCTCCCAGGATTCAGTCAGCAATGGCACAGCTTCCCCCCAGTCTGCAGCCCCCTCGCCCCAGCCTCTGCCAGACCCAAGGAAGGGACAAGGAGAGTGGGGCTGGCTGCGTGCTCAGGACAGATGTGTAAATGGGAACAGAGCAGATGCATGGTGGGAAGGGCAGTGGACTTCACTGGTGTAGGCGTCGCCTGTACAGCACAACTACTAGGACTGTGGCCAGGAGCGCCCCGGCAGCAACCACCCCAAGCCATGGAGCACTTGGAGCCTTCCCATCACACAGCAATTCCTTCTCTTCCTTGAGCTGGGGGGCAGCCTGCAGCCCAGGATTGCCTGCCAGGAGGTCAGCACTGGGACCCTCAGATACATGGACTCTAAGGATGTCCCCGGACATGTACTCGTTCTCCTCCGGAGTGTTGTCAGGTCCTGAGTCTGCGTTGTTGCTGTCACTGATGGCAAGGTCCGCAGAGCAGCCGGAGAATGGCTGGCTGTCTATCCGGGAAGATAGCCTGCCTGGCTTGCTCAGCTCCGGCCTTGAGCCCCAGCTGTTGGAGCAGCTGTCTGCATAGGGTGAGCTGCCTCTAGCAGTGGCACTTGTGGGCGCTGGAGACACTGGTGTCTCCTGGTTAAAAAAGAGAGAGCAGAGAGAGAGAGAGAGAGAGAGAGAGGATGGAAGGGACTGGGGATGGCAAGCCAGGCTAGATGGCCCCATTCCTAGGCCAGGGCATGAACTAGCACCCCAACCTTGTAATTCCCAGCCCATAGTACCCATGAGGTCACTCTCTTAGGGAGTCAACCCACCGACAGTTTAGGAAAGCAGTAGGGGGAGGTGACCCAGGCCCTGCAGCAGTATCAGTGGGGACTTCTTCCAGGGCAGCCCTGTCCCTACTCACTGGCTTGCCTGTGAATTCTCCCACCCCTGGGAGCCGTTGGTGTGTAGAGTCCCATCCTGAACCAACATTCAGCCTGGGCCTGAGGACCATGGAGTGGCCAGCCACATGGGCTTGGCTCCTCTAGGCAGAGAGCAGCAGTAGGGTGATATGTGCAGGCTCCAAGAGGTAGCTGTGGGGGGCTACTGGGTCAGAGCAGCTGCCCAGGCTGGATGGGATGGGACTGCCGTCTGTAAAACCCTGGTCATGGAGGGGCAGAGCAAAGTGTCGAGGCAGACAGGCCATTCCTCTCTTCACTGCTTCCTCTTCTGCAAAACTGAATTACTAAGCTTACCAGAGAGCTGTGAGATCTAAATGGATTAATGCATGTGACCAGTGGGGTGGCCCAGCATGCCCGACTCTCCTGAGGTATCCACACTTAAGAGCTCTAATGATGGTTATTACTCTAAAGCAGCAGTCGCTAACCTTTCAAATCTCATGGACCACTACTGGTCTGCAGACCACCGGTTGGTGACCGCTGCTCTAAAGGACATGGTGTAGGGTCTGGATGAGGCTACTTCTTAGCTGTCCCTATACCCCCAAAAAGAGGCTCTGAACCAGAATGGAGACTGGCAAGGGTCCAAGAACAGGGCTGTGGAAGGAGCCTGGGTCACTGCTTGGAGGGGCGAGGACTCACCTCCGAGGGTCTGCTGCTCCTCCTGATGGTGGGTGCTGTGTTGGCAGGCACCTTGCTGGACACCGAGCTCGTGGGCATCCTGTGGTCAGGAACTAAGCCAGTAGGTACCTTAGGTGACACTGTGCCAGCGGGTGTTGAACTGATAGGCAGTTTGGAAGGTGCTAGACTGGTGGGCACATTAGAGGACATTATACCAGGGGTCTTTGAGCTGGTGGGCAACTTGGAAGGCACTGAGCTGGTAAGTGCTGAGTGGCGGGGCACCTTGGAAGGTGCTGTGCTGGTGGTTACAGAGTTGGTGGGTATCGCTACTCCACTGGAGCAGGTGGTAGTTTCAGCCTGGTCACTAGCACCCCCTGCAGAGGAGGAGAAGGTGCCCGCAGACGGAGCTGACACTGGGGGTCCAGGCAAGCGACTTGCCCTGGGGGTAGAACGGGCCAGGGGCTGGAAGGAGACAGTTGGAGATACAGGCCCGTGGGGTGGTGTAGTGCTGGAGAGCATGTCTGCAGGTGGTAAAACAAAAGAGGAAACAAACCCACAGGAGGGCTGGGGTCAGAGAGCTGGAAAAGGGTCCCTCTGCCCCAGCTCACACCGTCTCTGCGGCATCAAGGCTTCCCAACTTCCTACCCAGTCCCTTTGGTCACTGCCCCCAGGCCTGAAGGCCCAACAGCTACAGACACTTCCTTGGTCCTGTCTATCTTTAGTCCCTGACCTATAGCACCGAGTCTGCTCTCTCGCAAGAATGAGATGGTCCGTCTCTCTAGGAGCTTGAATATCATTATCTGCTCTGCTTCTTCTCCTCCTGCCTGGGACACATCCCCTTTCCTCCATTTTCTGCCTTTTCCATCTCCTTCCTAGCCTGGTGGGATCCTAGATGTTCTTCCCATTGCCACCTTTTCTCCCTGCCTCCCCCCAGCAGGACAGTCCTGGACCAGGGCAGCAGGATGGCTCAAGCAGGAGAGCTCACACCAGTCACATGGTCCCAGAGGCCCAGCCAACCCCCAGTGTGTGCAAATCTCCTAGGAGGCCTAAGGGCTCCATATGTGTGTGTGTGTGTGTGTGTGTATGTGGGTGGGTGGTGGAGCAGGTGGTGCAGGCAGAAAGCCACCCCTGGAAGGATGACCTGCCCTGGGGGAAGCAGAGGGAATAGGTGGTGATCGTCCATAGGGCAGTTATGTCAGGATTTTCTGTGGAACTCTGAGAATGCACATGCCACACCCTACAGCTGACAAAGGCCACCACCCCAAATATAACGCCACAGAATCTTGTGGAACCTGTCCACACACGAATTAGATCCAAGTACCCTTTGCCCCTCTCTGGCCACGGCAGCATTTTCTGAAAGGTATAGCATGGCAAGTTGACACTGCAAAATGCAAATGCATGCTTGGGGCAGGGCATGAGGTGTCAGAAGTACAGGGCCACTACGATGGCTTCTCTGAGCCATTAACTGCTCATGGGCCTCGTGGTTGTCCCAGAGGCACCGAGGGCTGGCCAGGCGCCGGTGTCATGTGGAACACAGCTTGGGAAATAGTGGCACAGAGAGATGCCAGCCTGGAGGGTCACAGTGGACAGCTCTACATACCTAAGGGAGAATACTGAGGTCTGGTGTGGGGATTCAGGCCTTTGGCTAATGAAGACCATACTTCTGCTGGGGGCTGAGAAATTTTAATGATTTTCTGGGAGCTTGAGACCATTTTAGGGCAGGGCAGTGCCTAAGTACTCCCCTGCCAATAGCAGCCCTAGCCCTGTACTCTCTTTTCTGCACTGTCCTCCTGGTACTGGCAGATCCCTATACAGTCCCTTTGGTAGAGTGCAGAAGTAGACTCAATTCTCTTCTCCTACCTGTATCCATGCCCTCTGAAATGTGACTTTGTCAGTCCTATCATCTAAGGATAGAATGTTCCCTACTCCTTGACTCTGGGCTGGCCTTATGACTTGCTTTGGCCCATACAATGAGGCACGAGGAGCACCATGCCAGTCTGGAGCCTGTGCCCCAAGAGCTCACTCTTTCTCAGAACTCTGTTCAGCTGCCATAAGATGGGCTTTTTGCTGGAGGATGAAACTCACGGAAGAGAACCAAGGTGCCCCAGACAGCAGCTACAAGCAGAGCTTATGTGTACACTAGTGTGTACACAAGAGGGGGTTCGGCCGAGATCTGAACCAGTTGTACCAGCCCAAATTGCTGACCCACAGAATCATGAACAAAATAAATGGTCAAATTTTAAGCTATTAGATTTTGGGAGACTGTTTGTTACACAGCAAATGCTAATCAATACACCATCTAAGGAACTGGGTTTTTCCCTGGGGTCAACTCCCTTTATTCCCACCCTTGCCTTTTGTCTAAGAAAGCCAAAAGAGCAACTCTAACCTTCACCCTCACTTAGAGATCAGAGAGACCCTCCCCTCCAGATTCTATACATACCTGTTTTGTGGGTGCCGTCCAGTTCTGTTTCCTGCTCCTGAGGCCCACTGGAGGTCAGAGGACTGAAGGATGCCATGTCAGAGGAGGGCTCCTGAGGGCCACTGGGCCTCCTCAGGTCAGCCCCAGAGCTGTCTGTCTGTGGGGACTTCTCTGAATTCTGCAAGAAGCAAAATGCGAATAAGGCAGCTGCTCTCCTAGGAGCTGGCAAAGGATAGCTTATGCTTAGGGGCAGCTCCTAGAGGCCTCAGGCCACGCCATGGAGCACAGGAAACAAGGAAGCCACTGCTTTGGTTTCGGTTATAGCTAAACCCTCCATCTACAGGTGACTTTGAACCCACCTCATAGAAAACACACACACCAACTCTGAGGAGTCCCTATCTATCCCTCTGGTCTTGTAGAAAGGTCCCCCTCTGTACAGCCATTGCACAGATCCCTTTCTTGGGCTTCAAACCCGGAGTTTGGTGTCTCCAGGACACTCAATGCCCATTCATCCTATCCCAATAGAATCAGCCTTCTTTCTCCCCAACTTCACTTTATTGGCAATAATTACAGCTCCACCATCCACCTGCTACCCCCTCACCTCCTATTACCTTATGCCCCCTCATCTGGTCAACCCCTAGTCTCTCAACATCTCACACACACCATTGCAAAGACCTCAAACTGTGACCGCACAGCTGGCTGATGAGAAGATTGGGCTGCCACAGAGTGAAGCCTTGGCCAACAGCCTGGGAGCTGGTCTGGGGAAAATCCCCACTAGGGGAGCCCTGGGGTTCTGGGCATAGATTAGGCACGATTTGTTGGGTGTGGGAGAGGGCTTCTGGAAGGCTGGGTGAGCAGAAGTAGGTAGATGGCAACACAAAAGCAGGGGGCAGAAGGCAGAGCATGAGGACATACTTCTCCCGGGGACACTGGCGACTGGGTGTCCTGGACAGGCATAGGGTAACTTGGCTCCTCGTCTCTGTAGCTGTTGTGAGAGGCACTGGGGGCCAAAGCAGGTGTGGAGGGCCCTGGTGTCCCAGCAGGAACTGACAGTGGCTGCAGTGGGGCTGGGGGGCGTCTCAGGCTCGCTGCAGGACAGACACAGTGGTGTGAAGGGGGTGTCAGGGGGGTCCTAAGCACCTACGCAGTGGCAGGAGAGGTGCTCTTGGACCTCCAGGGCCATGGCTGTCAGAACCCCCACAGCTCCAAAAGCTGTGCTGATACGGCTGGCTCTCCTCAGAGGAGACAAGCTTCACTGAGTGGGAGGCGGAAGTGGGAGGGAGGCAGGGGTTGGGGAGGACAAGGAGAGGGAGGTGGAGCAAGACAGACGGGGAGAATGTGGGTGGCTCACTGGCCTCACACCACCCAGACTGGGTCAGCAGCCACAACTTCGCTGTCCCCGGGCATTCTGGGACCCAGTGGCTTTCTCCTCCTGTGGGTGGCTATCACCACCAAATGACCCCCTACCTGATGCTGCCTCCTCTTCAGACCCTCTCCTTTGCCCCCATCACCTACTCCTGGCCCCACCATGGTGGTGTGTACGCAGGGAATCACTGTTAATCTCCACAAATAAAGGGACAGGTTTGGAAGGAAGGGAGGGAGGGAAGGACAGAAGGTAAAGAAAAATGATAGAAGATAAACAGCATGGTATCATAAGGCTATAAATCTAGGCAGGGCTTTAGGAATGGTCTCTAGGCTGAAATATAAATAGGGCTGCTTGCCTTTTCTTCCTGTCTCAGTCTCTCAGACCATGACCTCACAAAACGCCCTAGGGGCATCTGGTCTGACAGGGGGGACTGAGGGGAGCTCAGGGGTAACTGGGCAGGGAACCTAAAAGGCTCTAAGGCAGCGTTCTCAACCTGTGGGTCGCGACCCCTTTGGCAGTCGAACGACCCTTTCACAGGCGTCGCCTAAGACCACCCTGCATATCAAATATTTACATTACGATTCATAACAGTAGCAACATTACAGTTATGAAGCAGCAACGAAAGTAATTTTATGGCCTTTCGGCCAGAACCGCCATCTTCCAGGCAGGCCCTGTGCGTGGCTCCAGGCGACCACAGTTCCACAGACTAATTGGCCAAAGTGACTAACACAAAGGGAAAGAGGAGAGGCACCCGCTATATGTTCTCCAGGCCTTTAGAAACATGGAGCTGTTCCTTTGGCCACATACATGCGAATCTGCAAGAAAGGTGATACTGTGGGCATCAAGGGAATGCGCACTGTTCCAAAAGGAATGCCCCACAAGTCTTATCATGGCAAAACTGGAAGAGTCTACAATGCCACCCAGCATGCGGTGGGCATTATTACGAACAAGTAAGTTAAGGGCAAGATCCTTGCCAAGAGAATGAATGTACGTATTGAGCATATTAAGCACTCTAAGAGCTGAGATCGCTTCCTGAAACGTGTGAAGGAAAATGATCAGAAAAAGAAGGAAGCCCAAGAGAAAGGTACCTGGGTTCAACTGAAACGCCAGCCTGCTCCACCCAGAGAAGCACACTTTGTGAGAACCAATGGGAAGGAGCCTGAGCTGCTGGAACCCATCCCCTATGAATTCAAGGCAGGATAAGTGGGGAAAAATAAAAAAGACTTCTGTGCTGATAAAAAAAAAGAAAAGAAAATATTTTATGGTTGGGTCACAACATGAGGAACTGTATTTAAAGGGCCAGAAGGTTGAGAACCACTGCTCTAAGGGAAGGGAAGAGAGGTGGGGGGAAAGGAAAGAAGAAACCCATGATGGAGAAAAGGGAGACAGCAAAGGGGGGAAAGAGAGAAGATGGAGCGGGGGAAGGTGAACTGAGGGAGAGAAGGCAGGAGAAAGTGAGAACAGGGGTGGGAGGCAAACATCACAGCCACAAAAAGGAGAGGAGGCTCCCTTTGCTGAGCACAGGGAGATGCTCAGCCCCCTAGGCACCCCACATGCCGACATCCCAGGGTGTCCACCACAGGCCCATGCGGTACATGCTGCCACTAGCCCTGTTTCACAGAGGAGAAGACTGAGGTTCAGAGAAATTAAGAGACCTGCCAAAGGGACACAGCTACTGCCCCGGAGTGATGGGAGGGAGGGTGACAGAGGAAGGGAGGAGGTACAGGAGTGAGGGGACAGGGAGAGCGGAGGGCAGGGGAACAGACAGGGGCTCCAAGAGCAGGGCCAGGGTGGGGCTTACGGGGCAGGTTGCTCTGATAGACACGGTCCACTTCGTCAGCAAGGGGGGCCAGCTCGCAGGCCCTCAGTGCCCAGATGAGGCACTCCACCCAGCCATTCCGCCGCTGCAGGCTGCTGAAGAGCTCCCAGATGGTGTTCCGGTTCCCCCTGAGGTCGAGCTGGGCCCGCAGGAGGTCCTGGAAGACACAGACCGTGATCCTGCTCAAGCCAGGTGGCTCTGGCCCTTTTCCCACTCCAGAGGGGACAACTGCAGAGAGGGGCCCCACGCAGCCACAAGAGGGAGGCAGCCATCTGAAACTGGGTCAGGGCCCAGGGCAGTTAGGGTTTGAGTTTAAAGGCAGCTATCAGGAAAGAGGCTCGTACTGCGTCCTGGGTTCTCTAGCTCGGGGCTTTGCACGAATTATCTTATTTAATGCAATTATTCCTACTCTGCTGACGAGGAAGCTGAGGCTTTGCAGAAGTAAGGCAGCGAAGATCCTTCATTCAGCAGCGAGGCAGGATCTGAACCCAGTGAGTCTGATGCCAACGCCTGGGGCTGTTTATACAGCCTCCAAGGCAAAAGGGTTTAGAGTAGCAAAGGAGGGAAAGGTGTGTAGAAAACTGCAGACGACGAAAGGCGTAATGGAAGAGAGAGGAGGTCAATAACAAGGGCCACGGACGAGGCAGGACTGGGGAGATGCTGAGGTGAAGCAGCAGGTGCAGAGCTTTAAATCCCTATAAAAACGAGCAACCAGACAGCAGAAACAAAAACCCACAGCTGTTGCTCAGGAGGTCAGGGTTCAATTCCAGGCCAGGCACATGCCTCGGGGTGTGGGTTCAAGCCCCAGCAGGGGGCGTAACAGGAGGCAGCCAGTCAATGATTCTCTCTCATCATTGATGTTTCTATCTCTCCCTCTCCTTTTGTCCCTGAAAACAATAAAAATATCTTTTTTAAGAAACCCCCACAGGGTAGGGGAGGCTGGGGGAAGGGCAGAGGGAAAAAGAGATATATGTACTAATCTTTGTAAAACTTTATGTAATAAAAAAAAAAAGAAAGAAAGAAACCCCCACAGCTCCAAAAGCTGTCCTGATATGGCTGGCACTCCTCAGAGGATCGAGGGTCCTCTCCGCCCTGCAAGTTGGTCAGTGTTGGGAAGGGCTTTTTTTAAGAAAAGATCTTTTTATTGATTTCAGAGAGGAATCACACGGGTAATAAAAATAACTTTTTTAAAAAAATATATTTTTTATTGATTTTTCACAGAGAGGAAGGGAAGGGGATAGAGAGTTAGAAAGATCGATGAGAGAGAAACATCGATCAGCCGCCTCCTACACGCCCCCCCACTGGGGATGTGCCCGAAACCAAAGTACATACCCTTGACTGGAATCGAACCCGGGACCCTTCAGTCCGCAGGCTGACACTTTATCCACTGAGTCAAACAGGCCAGGGCTAAAAATAACTTTTTAAAAAAGAAAAAAGAGACAGCAAGATGGCGGCATAAGGTAAACACCGTAAATGCAGCCGTGAAAAACTATTTCAGAATATCCACGAAAAGAAAACACGGACACCACTCACAACCACAGGAAGGCTGGCTGAGTGAAAATCCTACAACTAGAAAGAATCTGAGGCTCGAAGGAGCGGCGGAAGCAAAGTACAGAGGTACGGAGGCGGAGGCGCACGCACGGGGCTCGGGAAGAGGGCTGGTACTGGAGGACGCAGTTCTTTTCCAAAACGGAGAGAGCCACAAGTTCCCAGCAGCTCTGAACTCCAGTTCCAGGCGAGTTTCTGAGGACCCAGACACCCGGAGAAGGGGGACTGACTGGCACCAGGAGGAAATCCAAAGCGGTTTTCTCTCAGTGTTGCTTACAGCAATTACCGTGGGACACAGAGACCCCGTGTCTCTTAGCACAGGGCTGAGAAGCGCCATAGCTATTTGCTCCGCCCTGCCCTGCAAACTCCCCAAGGCCCACCCCTCCCAAGCTTCCTCAGAGGCTTTTGCATATAAAAGACTGAGTAGCCTAAGGCAAAGGCTAAATCAACACCTCCTTAAAGATACAAGAGCCAGCCTCACCCAGTGGCCAGAGAGGGACCATACTAAACAAAACTCAGATCCACAAGGAACACACTCGGGGCAGATGCAGTGAGCACAAAAGTCCCATTGAAACAACTCTTGCCCCTTAAGGGTGTCTCCAGCACAGAAGTTCTCCCACTGTAGACACAGCTGACTCTCATTACCAATGGCTTAGAGGTTAATTCCTCTCAGTAATCACCTAACTCAGAAAGGGAAGCTGCCAAAATGAGGAGACAAAGAAGCAGGCCACAAATGACAGAAATGGAGGAAAGAAAAACGACAGGATATAGAGTTCAAAAACCTATTAGGTTTTTCAAGATTTTTCTAGAGACTGCCGATAAATTTAGTGAGATCCTCAATGAATCTAATGAGACCCTCAAGGATATGATAAAGGACCAACTAGAAATTAAGCATACACTGACTGAAATAAAGAATAATATACAGAGATCCAACAGCAGATGAGAGGATCGCAAGGATCAAGTCAAAGATATGAAATATGAAGAAGCAAAACCCACCCAGCCGGAAAAACAAAAAGAAAAAAGAAAAAAGAAAAAGGGTCAAAAAGTATGAAGATAGTGTAAGGAGTCTCTGGGACAACTTCAAGCGCACCAACATCAGAATTATAGGGGTGCCAGAAGAAGAGAGAGAGCAAGATATTGAAAACCTATTTGAAGAAATAATGACAGAAAACTTCCCCCACCTAGTGAAAGAAATAGACTTCCAAGTCCAGGAAGCACAGAGAACCCCAAACAAAAGGAACCGAAGGAGGACCACACCAAGACATATCATAATTAAAATGCCAAGAGCAAAAGACAAGGAGAGAATCTTAAAAGCTGCAAGAGAAAAGCAGTTAGTTACCTACAAGGGGGCACCCATACAACTGTCAGCTGATTTCTCAACAG
>PVJC01008410.1:0-48622 GCA_004026665.1 Murina feae
TACCAAGCACATTGTTACCATTTTTAATATGAATATGTTAAAAGAAAATCTTTTAAAGAAACATCTAGATACATACAGTATTTCTTACATGTTTGTTTCAAATTTTCCAGTATTTGCTTATTAGACAGGAAACAAATATAATCAGGGCATTATTAACCTATTCAAATTTATCTTCAATTAAGGCTACACTCTCATCTATGTTGGCCAGAAATATGGCTTCCATTAAAATTAGAATTATTGGGAATTATTTGTACATGAATGATCCATTTGATAGGTAAACATTTTCATTTCCTTGCTCCAATGTTCTTATATTTTACTGGAGTATTACTTTTGTTGCATATTTTCAACAAATATCTTTCAGCTTAAACTATTTTTTGTCTTTTAAAAAGTCAGTTTAAAGAATTTTAGTCTTTTAAATAGCCAAACTTAGATCTTTTAAAAAAATTGTTAATTTTAAGTAATATTGATAATAAGCAACAGTTAAAATCAAATAACTTTAGGGTAGCATGAATTTAAAAATTAATTTTCTACCGAAGACCATATTCCTGTTGTATTGGAGAGTTTTGTTGTTTCAGTTGACTCCTGTGGTGCCTCTGTGTCTCACCTAAATTCAATCTAATTGCTTTAACAGATTCAGACAGCAGTCCCATCACACATGTCTGAGAGTGATTTTAAGGTCATTGCTTTGATTCATCAGAGTATTTCATCTTTGGAGAGATTCAGAAAATACAGTATAGAATCTTTGAATTGCTGTCGAAAAAGTTGATATTGTATCTCCTAATAACAAATTCAGATGTGTGCTGTATATGACAAACATTCAAAGTGTTTTGGGATTATTTGGGGCCAATATTCTGTATGGTAAAACTTTCAGTCTATCAACCATGTTGCCACCCTTATATTCTAGATATTGCCTTTGGTGAATTTGAAATCATCTAAAGCTAAGTGTTAAGGTTAATTTTTGAAAATTGTAATTAATAGTATTAAACACTTTGATAACAGTAAAATTATTTTCAATTTTAGCATTCTGAGGCCATCCAGTTATCAACAGAAAGAATAGGTATTATACTTCCTAGAAGTTACTTTTAGACTAACTATATACAATTTTAGGAATGTGATCAATACTTACCAAATGTCCCTTTTCTTTTTCTTTTCGTTTTTTTTAAATCTTTATTGTTCAGATTATTACAGATGTTCCTTTTTTTAACCCCCATAGCTCCCCTCCACCTGGTTCCCCCCGCTACCCTGTGCCCTTACACCCACCACTGTCTTCATCCACAGAGGTAAGATTTTTGTCCAGTCTCTTCCCATACCCCTCACACCCCCTTCCCCTTGAGAATTGTCAGTCCATTCCCTTACTTCTATTCTATTCACCAGTATATTCTGTTCATCAGATATTTCTATTGATTTAATTGTTACATTCACTGGTTGATAGATATGTATTTGTTGTCACTTTGTTGTTCATAATTTTTCTTTTTACCTTTTTCTTCTTTCTCCACTTCTTAAAGAATGCCCTTCAGCATTTCAAATAATCCTGATTTGGTGGTGATGAACTCCTTTAGCTTTTTCTTGTCTGTGAAGCTCTTTACTTGACCATCAATTTTACATGATAGCTTTGCTGGGTAGAGTAATCTTAGTTGTAAGTTCTTGCTATTCATCACTTTGAAGATTTCTTGCCACTCCCTTCTGGCCTGCAACGTTTCTGTTGAGAAATCAGCTGACAGTTGTATGGGTGCCCCTTTGTAGGTAACTGACTGCTTTTCTCTTGCTGCTTTTAAGATTCTCTCCTTGTCTTTTGCCCTTGGCATTTTAATTATGATGTGTCTTGATGTGTTCCTCCTTGGATTCCTTTTGTTTGGGGTTCTCTGTGCTTCCTGGACTTGTAAGTCCACTTCTTTCACCAGGTGGGGGAAGTTTTCTGTCATTATTTCTTCAAATAGGCTTTCAGTATCTTGCTCTCTCTCTCCTTCTGAGTATGTAGAATCAAAACAGGCGACCTTTTAGCTCACCGAATGATTCTCAACCAACTAAGCCACACCATCCAAAGTGTTAGCCAATATTCTGATGTTGGTATGCTTGAAATTGTCCCAGAGGCTCCTTACATTATCTTCATATTTTTGGATTCTTTTTTCTTTTTGCTTTTCTGGTTGGGTGTTTTTTGCTTTTTTGTATTTCATATCTTTGACTTGATTCTTGCAATCCTCTAGTCTGCTGTTGGATCTCTGTATATTATTCTTTATTTCAGTCAGCGTATGCTTAATTTCTGATTGGTCCTTTTCCATTTTTTTGTTATTCTCATTAAGATCCTTGAAGGTCTCACTTAGTTCCTCAGAGGTTCGTAGAAAATTCTTGAGTAGCTTTATAACTGTGGTTTTGAACTCTATATCCAGTTGTTTGCTTTCCTCCATTTCTGTCATTTGTGCTCTGTTTCTTTGTATTCACATTTTGGCTGCTCTCCTGTGTTGATAGAGTGGCTTTCTGTGCTAGGTGTCCTATAGGGCCCAATGATTCAGCCTCCCCAATCACCTGGGGTGGACAATCTTGTTGTATGCCTTTGAAGGCTGGGTGCACAGTCTTGTTGTAGTTATCACTGGGAGGTATCACTGGGAGGAAATGACCTGCAGGCCTTTCTCCTCGTTGTTTAGGGTTTGGAACTTTTGGAATTCTATCCCAGCTGCAGTCCCTTGGGTTATGCTGAAGGCAGGCAGGCACACAGCTTGGGCGGAGCTGTAGGTGGAGTGAGGCAGGGTCTCAGAATCACCAGGGCAAAGCAATCTGCAATGGCTGCCCCTCCGCAGATTCCGCAGCTTCTCCTGGATTTGGCACCTCCAAGCCCTGACGTCTGCACCCCCTGACTCCCCAAATCTCTGCGTCAGTGATCACTATGAACAGCTCTGATAGAATGCCACTCCTCTTCTGCCCTGTTGCCCAACAGTCTGCATCGCATTCAGTGTGACCCCAGAGTTTATAATCTCCTTCCAAGCCACAGACCCAGGTGCTGCCACTGCCACCCTTTCACCCATGCCACCTCTGTTTCGTGCATCCATACCTCTCAGTTTTGGTGCTGGGAACTTCTACTCAGTCTCAATGCACTCCTTCTCTTGTCTTCTAGTTGTAAAGCTTCTCCTCACTTGGTTCTGGAGGATGGCCATTTATCTGTATAGTTGTATTTTTATAATGTAGTTGTGGAGGCTGTGCATTTAGGTATATACCTCATGCTGCCATCTTGGTTCTCCCCAAATGTCCCTTTTCTACTCCATGCAACTTTAGTGAATAGTGCACCAATGTCTGAGTACCTGAGGAACCAAGATGGGACACAAACAGATGTAGGAAGATGGATGCTTTGGTGCTATTGAGAAATGATACTTTATTATGCAACAATCTATAACATTCCCATTACTGGAGAGGAAGGATTTGACAAGTTAATTTGTCTTTTCTCTTACCTAACTGCTTCTGCAGGTCAAGTCTTCCCCACTCCAGGATGCCATCTGTCTCCTACATAGAAGGTGGAACAACCCACAAACCCTCCTTGCTTTAGAGTGTTTATGGGACAAAAGGCAATAGAAGAAGAGAGGCATTTTCCTGGATCTCAAACTGTGTTAGTCACCAGAGTGGGTCACCTGTGTCAATGCTGATCACTCATCCCTGTGGTTGAGGTGCCTGTGGGTTCTTTAATACATATATTTGTATGTGTGGTTGGCATCTGTGGAGCCCCAAAGCCAATCCAGGAAGTTCCCTTCTCTCTGTGGAGGTTTGACTGAATCTAAGTCTAGTACATGGAACCTACATATACCTTAACCCAGGTCACATGCCCCTGGGCCTTCTTTGCCAGAAGGGTCCAAGTTTGGTGTCTTCACCCTCCCATTTCTGCACCAAGTCTTCTAGGTATATATATTTTTCGTTGTTGTTGGGATGGTCTTTGAAGCTATCAATCAAGATTTATTGTTTTTTAATGGAATTACATTCCCTTTTCTATGTCCTAGAGTGGACTCCTTTGATTTTAAAGTTGCTGATAAAAAAATTGCCTCTCCATTAAGGGATGTTATGCTGTGATTTACAGATAATTTCTACTTGAGACACCGTGCCCTAATTAAAGAAGGCCACAGATAAACCTCTTTGAAGACAGTCTTCTTTCTGCTTCCCAGAGTCTAAGAATTAAGGAAGTTTTCAGTAAACAGGAGGAACTCTTTCTTCTTCGTTGTACTTTTGCCTTTTTAAAAAAAAAAAATAATTTGTTATTATGACATTTTGTCCCATGTGCCATGAATCCAGTGCTCTTGATGAAGTTCTCAATACTATGTTACAGTTTAATAAGATCAGACACACTTAAGAATAATCAAGATGTGAGGAAAGTGCTTATTCCAGTGTTTAGCATAAAGTAAGTGCTCAATACATGTTAGCTTTTCTTTTATTAAGATTACTAGAGGCCCAGTGCACAAAAATTTGTCCCTCAGCCTGGCCTGTACCCTCTCGCAGTCTGGGACCCCTCAGGGGATGTCCACCTGCTGGCTTAGGCCCACTCCCGGGGGGATTGGGCCTAAGCTGGCAGTCAGACATCCCTCTGGCAGCCTGGGAGCCCTCAGGATAGTCTACTTGCCAGCAGGGAGCAGGCCTAAGCTGCAGTGAGACATCCTTAGCACTGCTGAGAAGGCAGGAGAGGCTCCCACCACCACCGCTGTGCAGGAAGCTGTCAGCCTGGCTTGTGGCTGAGCAGAGCTCCCCTTGTGGGAGTGAACTGACCACCAGGGGGCAGCTCCTGCATTCAGCGTCTGTTCCGTGCTGGTCAGTGTGTGTCATAGTGACCAGTCATTCCCAGTGGTTCTGTTGTTAGGGTCAATTTGCATATTACCCTTTTATTATATAGGATATGATTGTGAATTAAATAGGGTTCTACAATTTCCAGTGCACTTTCTACTCTACTGTATGATCATTCTAATTACATCGTGAGGTGTGCAGGAAAAAATGGCTCCTTTGTACAGACTGTAAAACTGACGATCCGAGAACTGAAGTTACTAGAAGATTGCACACCTGGACATGGCAGACTAGAGTCCATGTTTCTAATTCCTTCTGGTCAAACAGAAACAGTAAAATAACTTTTTTCTTATTTTCACCAAAAAACCTCAACGTGGGAAAACATCTTGCCTAACATCCCTCCCTCTCCCCCTTTACCCCCTCCCCCCCCAACACACACACCATTGAAGCAACTTCAGAATTCTGGGTATTGATTTCAATATGATGAAGTTGAGTTTTATAAGAGTCCCAAGTTTTCTTCTTATGGGAGGTGTGGGTCAGAGCTGTGTCTGCCATTTAGGATGATGCCTAATAGGTCACCCACCCAAGTTGAAAGCACTTGTTAGACAGCGCTCCCTCAGAAGTTTCCCAAATTAAAGCATAACATTGGCTGAAAGCTGCTAGAGACGTGGCTTTACTTTCCCTGCACCCTCTCTGATACATTTTCCTGCTGTGTTCTCCTTGTAGCCATGGAGGTTCTCACTAGAAGCACTGAAATGTCTTTCTTCTAGCATTAACCAACCTCCAATTACTTTCCTCACCCCAACCTCCCCCTTCCACATACTTCTATTGTATTGATGCTATCCACTGCAACATTTAGTTTTACAATCTGTACCTCAGACAACAAATAAGTCTTATCTCCACAACTGGATTTTAAGCAACTTAAAGGAAAGGGTAATATTCATACTGTTGTGTCACTCATAGTAAATAGCACAGTGCTGAACACGTGTAGGGGTTCAATCATGTCCTTTCATTGATGGATTAAACCAGCAACTCTCAAACTTGTTGGTGTCATAACCCCTTTATACCCTTCAAAAATGATTGATGCTTGAAGAATGGCCACTATCATGAATGACACAATTACTATACGGACCAGGAAGTTCATGATCAACAGACTACTTCAGTGGAAACAAATGGTCATTGGTGTCCTTCACCCTGGAAGGCAACAGGACCTAAGACAGAAGTTTGGGAAAAACTAGACAAAATGTGCAGACCACACCAGATGTCATCTTTGTGTTTGGATTCAGAACCCATTTTGGTGGTGGCAAGGCAACTGGCGTTGGCATGATTTATGATTCCTTGGATTACACAAAGAAAAACAAACCCAAACACAGACTTGCAAAGACATAGTCTGTATGAGAAGAACTCAAGAAAACAGAGAAAGGAATGCAAGAACAGAATGAAGGAAGTCAGGGTGACTGAAAAGGCCAATATTGGTGCTGGCAAAAGTGAGCTGGAGATTGGGCAACAGGAGTAAATGTTCTTCAGTGACTTTATGGGGTGATTGTGCAGATTTTTCATGAGAGGCTTAATAAGCTAAGAGCTTGTTTGTGAAAAAAAAATGTTTGGGAATGTAAGGATTTTTAAAAAATATTTTATTGATTTTTTTACAAAGAGGAAGGGAGAGGGACAGAGAGTTAGAAACATCGATGGGAGAGAAACATGGATCAGCTGCCTCTTGCATATCCCCTACTGGGGATGTGCCTGCAACCAAGTATATGCCCTTGATCGGAATCAAACCTGGGACCTTTCAGTCCCCAGGCCGACACTCTATCCACTGAGCCAAACCGGTTAGGGCAGGATGTTTTGTTTAGGGGGGCTATGTCTGTCTAACACCATATTAAAATTTTTAACTTAGAAAATTCTAAAATATCTCTGCAAAACAAAACAACAGAAGTGTACTTTTTGTTGTGTTTCTGAATGGATGCAAAGTAGACTTTGGGATTTGAAAATAACAATTCAATGGACAATATTGAGGTTCACCAATTATACCAGGTATAATGGACAATAGCTTAGAGCACAGAAATACTTCGAACAAGTGAGTTAATCTCAAAAATGCATGTTTATAGCCCTAAATCTACCTTAGAAAATTCTAGAAAACAAGATTACAGAAGCATGCAATCCATAAGCTGTCAGAGCAATAACATTACCCCATATTATGTTGTCTCTGGAAAACTCTATTGTACACTCATGAGAGAATAAGAGTGAAGTAGGCAAATAACATTTCAGTGGTATCATAAAAATAGTTTGACTTCATGGATCCCCTGAAAGAGTCTTGGGGACCCCTAGGAGTTCTACTAGTAAAATTGGACTTTGGAAACCAGCAGATTAGGTTATGGATAGTCTTGGCTAAATTATACCACTTACAGATGCTCATTATACAAAATTACTACCAGAGAATTACAGGAAAATTAGAAACTATTTCATAGTGATTGGCATTTGTATTAGTTATGTAGTACTGGATTAGCTATCCATCCATTTGTATTATTCATCTAGTTACCCCTAAACCTAATGGCTTGAACCCATAAACATTTATTATCTCTTAGTCTCTGTAGGTCAGGAACCCAGGTGCAGCTTAACTGGGAGCCTGTGGCTCAAGGTACCTCAGGATGTTGCATTAAACTTTGACCAGGGCTGTGGTCTCATATGAAGACTCCAGTTGCAGGGAGTCTGCTTCCAAGCTTGCGCATTTCTTTGTTGGTAGGATTCAGTTCTTCACAGTCTATTGGATGAAAGCCTCAGTATCTCACTGGCTGTTGTCTGGAGGTCCTTGTTGCATGAGCCTCTCTCTAGGACAACTTGCAGTGTGGTGGCTGGCTTTCCTTAGAGCAAATGAGTGAGAGAGCAAGGAAGGGATCCCAAGGTGGAAGCCACAATCTTTCTTTAACTTAATCTGGCAAGTGACATCTTATTTGTTCGTCATGTCCTACTTGTTAGAAGCAATTCAGTAAGTTCAGCCTACACTCAAGGGGAGGGGACTTCCAGGGTGAAAATTCAATGAAGCTGAGATCATGGATTTCCACCTTGGAGGCTGCCTACTGTAGCATTTTCTTTATTGAAAAAGGAAAGGTATGACTCTGAAAATGAATGACAAGCAAAAAGCCAGTTCCTCTCATTATTTTGTTCTCTTGCCCAGATTCCTCTTTTTATATAACACAATTCCTTCCATGTCTAAAACTGTTACCAATGAATGAAGTGGTTTCATATTGGTGAGAAGAGCCTTTTGCGATATTTTAAGGTTAGAGTTTTATGGCTTTGGTTCCTATTAATTCAAGTCCATCAGACTGTCTATTTTAATCAGTAGTTCCCATCCATGGGTGTGTCATGCTACTAATTGTCCTTCAAAACCCATCTTGTTCATATTTCTGGGCGCATGGCCACCTATCCAGCAATTACATTTCCCAGCCCCCTTGGCAGCTAGCAGTGACCATAGGCCTAAAGTTTAGAATAATGGGACGTGAGAGGAAGAAATGTGTATAACTTCTGTGTCATCACCAACTTAAGAAGGGCTCCATGTGCTGGATTTTGGCTCATCACCCTCCCTACCAGCTGGAAATGGTGACAACTTGAGCAGCTTGGAAGCCATATGTTGGAGATGGCAGATCCACCCTGGCTTCATGGGGCAGAGCTACCCTCCAGCCTGAATCAGCCAGACTGTTCCTTGAGAGAGAAACAGACTCCTTTCTTATTTAAGTCACTATTTTAGGGACCTCATTGTTTTTATCAGCTTTGTTATTCTCCAACTATTATATTCCACGTAAATTAGACTGGGAAACCAGGCAGAACTGTTTTACTCTTAGTTTAAAACACTGTTTTCATCTATTGCGGGGGAAGCTATGTATATATGGGGACTGGGACCATGTGGGGACTCCGTACTTTCCATTCAGTTTTGCTGTGAACCTAACATTGCTCTAAAAAATAAACTTTATTACTTTAAAACAAAACTTTGTTTTACTGTTAGTAAACAACAAAAAAATATTGTATCCAGTCATTTGTTTATATCATTCAATAAATATATGAGCACCTACTATATGCCAGATATACTGGGGATATTGTTGTGAAAAGCTAGTCACATTTACTATCCTCGTGGAACATTCTATTTAGGGGAATCAAAGTTAAATAAGCAATTATGCGTGCATTAATTAAATAAAATTGTGATAAATGGTAAGAAGGAAAGTACAGAGTGCTATGTGAGTGTATAACTAGAGGCCGTAACCTGTGAAACTCTGACAGAGTTCGTGTACATTTTAAAAGAAAATAGATAAATGCTCAATAAAAATAATTCATATTGTAATATATTTTACTTCTTGAAAGAGATGCCTTAGGCAGTAAAACATAAAAGTTGGCATGTGACCTTAGCTTCAGTTTTCTCATCTGTAAAGTTTAGACAAAGATACAGTTAACATTCACATAGTATTTAGCTTTTTCTCCTTCTACAGCTCTGTTCTCTACACCAAATCTTCACGCACATAGTATGGCCTAATTTTTTCCAACAGCATTTCTTTTTCCAATAGCACTGGATTTAAATGAGAGACTCTTTGTCCCCAACAGTAATCTGAATATGTATGGAAAAGGACCTGTATGCATGTTTCAATGACATAAAATAAGCTTGAAGGAGAATAAGTTTAAGGTCAAGCTGACACTTCACTTTTCTGGTGTGTTGATGTGTGAAAAAAAGAGCAGAATATTTATCCTTATGACACTTTGCTAATATACTGATGGCTTGAGTGAATTTGTGAAGTACTGGAAGCTCTTTGGAGGACAGACAGATCCCAAAGCACAGATCTGGGTAAGGCCTCCTGAAGACAAGCACTTGGAACAGTTGGGCTTTCTATTTGCAGGGACATCAGTTGTCCTTTTGCTCTTCTGTAGTTCTTTCCCCGTGGAGATAGCATGGGAAACAGGCTGCAAAGTTAAAACAGAGGTGACTTGAAGCTTCGTACCTGTGAGAAGTCAGGCTGTATGTAGTCAATGAGTACATACTAGTAGGCACTTTATCCAGGCTACTTGGATATAGAAAGTGCTCTCGCACTTTCTAGCTGTGTGACTTTGGGTAAGTTATTTAACTTCTCTGTTCTTCCATTTTCTTATCTGTAAAACGAGGGTAATAATAGCATTGACCTTATAGGTTATTGTAAAGATTAACTGAGTTTTGATCCATGTAGTGTTCTTAAGAACCAGGGTCTGGCATGTAACAAGTATTTGTTGTCAGCTATTTTTAATTCCACTTGAGTACCATTTTTTTCACTTACGACAGTTGGAAAATGTTAAGTTAGGTTAACTCATCAACAAAGGGGGCACAGGGGCAAAAAAAAAAAAAGTGCAGGAAAGAGTTCTTTGAATAATCAGATGTTTTGTTTTCAGAGAAAACTGTTTTATACAAGATCCCAACGGCTCCATCTGACTTTTCCTGGTTAGAAAAATGAAAGAAAAACATCACTTTTTGTTTGCTCTCTATTTTGGTCACATTTGGACCCCTACACTTAAGTATACGGCCCACGGTCCAATTGAGTTTTCCCACCAAAGCCTGCACTCCTCCTGACAGTACATTTTCCCTGATTCGTAGTTCCCCTGCATCATTGGAGAGAATTTAAAATCTCATCAAAAGCACCAGCCTTTCTCAGCAAGTCCCACATCCCCAAAGCCAAGTTCAATCACACCTCCCAGCGGAAGGAACCCGGTCTCCAGGAAGAGAGTGACGGCGGCTCCTCAGCGCAGCGCAAATTAATATCACAGCTGCCACTTTCCTACGAAAATCAAAACCAGCTTTTCAGTTTGTAAACATAAACTTCACAGGCCCGCGGCAGGGTAGCGTGTTCTAAGTATCCTGAATTCGCAGCACCCAGAAAACCCTCCTGAGTGTTATTTACAGCATTGGCTTCATAGGGAGGAGAATTAACGTCTCGGTGGTTCAGGGAACGAATGCGCAGATAGGAAAGAAAGCTAGCAAATTATTTAATGATTACTTCGTAAAAACATGTCACCGTGCAAAAAAAAGTGGAGACGCACTGAAGGCCCCTGTCACCGTATGACACTTCTTCATTATCACTTCAATAGCCACGAATCGGGGCAAGGGGGGGGGGGGCGGGGCGGGGGCACAAACTCTTGCTGCTTGTGTCTTCCTTGAAACACTTCATATAAAAATAATGCCTTTTGTCCTTGAGCCCCGCCCAATACTTTTAGAAAATACTGTTTCTACATGAAAGCAGTACCTTTTTTTTTTTTTTTTTTTTGGCATCTCAAACATTAGATGCGCTGTTTTCAGTTATATTGAATGAACATTTATTGACATTTCACCAGTCCTGATGGTGTACTATCAGTAATGTATTCTTCCCTTATTCCACCTTAAAAACAAAGAAACAAACAAACAAACATTTACAATGGGATAAAATCAAAACTCCTCAGATCGGCTACCCTTGCCAATGCCGGGTGAAGTTTAAATTTCCCTTTCCACAATGCAGCCGTCGCTGTGGCACTCCGAGGGCGGGTTAATGCTTTCCTGGTACTTCCGTGTACCCGAACATGGATTTGCCCACAACAGCTGCGGCAAATTCCCCTGACTGAGAAGAATTACAAGTATTATCACCTAGATCATTAAACTGGGTTCCTAGATTGCAGAATGTCTTCAATCAATTCATCTAAGATAACTTGAAGCCAGCTGGACCCCCTCAGCGAGAACTTGGCTTAATTGGCCAATAAGTGGCTGGGAAAGGTGCATGCTATTTGATAAAATTACCGAGCGAGCAAGTGATTACAGTTTGGAGAAGCACTGAATGTAGGCTGTGGGTCAGCCCTTTTGGGGAGGGCTCAGTTAATGTCCACTATTAAGCGCTGCTGTGAAAAATGGTGGCTTGCTTGGAGCTCAGATGGAAAAGAGGATCCAGGTCAGGCTTCAGCTGATGGAGTGGGTGAGAGGCACGCATTTATCATCTCCTTGGCCTCATTTCTGCCTTGGTAATAGTCCCACACTAACTAACCACTTCTGCAGTCGCCTGCTTTTCTGTCTCCCTTTCATTTTATTGGCATAACTAGAAATACTGCCCCAGCCAACAGATCCATCTGGAAGGAAAAAACCACTTTTTCTTCAATAATGTCCCCAGAGTCTTTTCCACAGAAAGGTTAAGGAATCAAGGAGTTGAAGAACATACCGTTTATACCTACGTGTCAATAATTATCTCTTCCTCTAGTGAGGAGATTGAAGTATTATTGTTTGCATGGTAGATGTCTACATTTTATCAGCACACGTGAAGAAAATGGGCAAATAAAAACTGGAATACCAAACTGTTAGCAGAAATTATTAAATAAAACCAACTCGTTCTTCATGTTGAAACAAAGGTTTCTTAACATATTGCTTCTATGGCATTTTTTCCTCTGCCACTAAATGTTTTAGCCAGTTTGAAAAAGAAAAAAGAAAAAAAGAAAGAAAGAAAACTTTTGACAGATTCAGTTCAAGATTTCAGGTTAACAGACCTGCAACAACACATTGTCACTTGAATTATTGGTGTTAGACAATAATAAGGTATTATTCAGGGGGAAGTTCCAGGATGACGGCTCCGGCACACAATGTACTCATTTACTCTTATCCAGAAATATACTTGTTTTATGGATTTTTACTAAGCATACTAGTTTTACTAACTAATCATCATCACTGGGTTCTTAGAAAGTAGAAAGATGGAAAATAATTCCATCCAAGGCCACAGTTTGAATTGTAACCTAAGCAATTAGCCATATCCTTTTTTAAAATTTTTTATTTTTATTTTAGAGAAACATTGATTTGGTGTTCACCCTATTGATGCATTCATTGGTTAATTCTTGAATACGCCCTGACCAGGGATCGAACTTGCAACCTTGGCATATCTGGGCAACCCTCTGACCAAGTGAGCTACCCAGCCAGTGACAGATACAGCTTAAGTCTGTCTCAGCTGAATGAGTTCATCAGCTTGCAAATGCCAGCGGAATCACCGATACGCCTTTCACTCTATTTGTTAACTTACTTTTGGAAGAATGATCAGTGATTCTGAGCTTTACATTGCTCATTAGTATGTCATTTGAGCAGATGTGACTGGTGTGCTGTGGAAGAAGTCTGTGCACGGCACTCAGTCATGTTCACTTCAGTCTAACTGCACAGACCTGCTTTCCAAGTGGGAAGTGTATTCCCACACTGGAGTCTTTGCACCGCTGTTCTCTCTGCCTGAAATACCCTTCCTCCAGTCTTCGGGCCTGTGCTCCCAGGTCTCACCCTCAAAGAGACCGTCTCAGTCACTCCACGTGAAATAGCCACCTGCCAGCCTATCCCCATTCCTTGCCCTGCTTAATCTCTACTGATCATATTAGATATTTATGTGCTTATTTTATATCTCCACCAGTAGAACATAAGCTTTATAGAGACTGGGGCATGGTTTGTCTTGTTCTTATCTATAGGCCCGTGCCTGGCATATGGGATAGACTCAACATAAGTGAATGAGTATCTTGTCCAAGGTCCACTAAGAATGTAACCCACAGGCTGCAATAAAGACAAGCCACCACACACTCACCAGAGGCACTCCCAAGGCAAGTGTGCCTGTCAGATAACCAGGTTGGCTCGAGAGTGGCTCTCAAATGATTTCATTGCTGGGCAGCTCATCACCCTTCTCAAAACTCACAGGTGCCCCAGGGCCCTGCCATGATCCCATATATTTCTCCTTGAAGACCTTCCCCACTGCTCCCCCTTTAATCTCTTAGGGCCGTCCCCATGCCTGTCTTCTCTCCTCTTTCAGCTGACATCGCTTGTTTGATTTTCATCATATTCTTTCTTCATTCTCCTTGATAGTTTCATGTCCCCATATCATTTTCCCAATTAGTTTGTAAGCTCATTGAAGCCAAGATATAAATTGCAGATAACTTTCTCAGTCCTCATTGTTTCAATATCATAAAAGGAAAATAATAAGCGTATGTGAAAATTGGAAATATTTTCAAATAAAAGCTATTCATTTGCATAGTAAAAGCAGCTAACGTTGCCCTGGCAGGTTGCCCAGTGGTGAAAGCTTAGGCCTACACACCAAAGGGTCGTGGGCTCAATTCCCAGTCAAAGGCAGGTACCTGGGTTGCAGGTTTGACCCCCCCAACCCTGGTTGGGCCCCACGATTGGGGCACATGAGGGAGGCAGCTAATCCATGTATCTCTCTCACATCAATGTCTCTCCGTGTCCCCGTTCCCCTTCCACCTCACCCCCCATTCCACTCTCTTTAAAAATCAATGGAGAAAACATCCTCAGGTGAGAATTAACCACAACAAAAATACAAGCAGCTAACATTTACCTAGAGCCTAGCCAGCCAGGCAATGTATGTGCCATTTATGGAATGACACTGCACCACTTATTCCTTCCAGCCACGATATAAGTAGTTTCTATTGTTAAGCTACACCTTTTACAAATGAGGACAAGACCTAGGGGAAGGTACTGATTGGGCAAGGTGCCAGAAAGCCTGGGCGCACCTGAACTCAAACCCAGGTCTTTCTGTCCCAGAGCCCGACCCCGTAAGGCCATTGCTCTGAGGCCTCTGTGACTTGCGACCTTTTGACTTCTCTGTGAGTCCTTTCCTGAGGCCTCGAGTCTGCCAAGAACAACTTGAAAGTCAAACATATGCTGCAGTGTATGTTTTAGATTGTCTGATTTTTATCACAACCATGACCTAGGTCTGACTAATGGGAAAGCAAGCCATTTTCAACGCAGAGCCTTATAAATCAACATCTCCCTGTGCAACTTCAATCTGCATTGATTTTCCGAAGAGGAGGCTCTCAGCTCCACACTACCCATCTCCTGCTTCTAAGATACTGTTTTCAGAGTGACTTTTGAAGAAAAATAAGGTAGGGGTTGGGGGATCGTCTTTTTACGGTTTTGATGACCACACTGCTGTTCTATCAGCTGTTTGAAGTGGAAATCAGTTTCTGGGTGGGAGAGCCCAGCGCAGTTATAATTTCCTCCCCCATCAGGTGTTCCTCGAGTATTTCAGCGACGGGTTAAATCAGGGGGCCCTGGACCGGTGCGCACATTTTTCTGCCACCCCGAGATCTTTCGGGTGAAAGGGCAGCACTGAAGAAGCATTTAGTGTATTCAAAACCCGTGACCCGGAGCTGGTGCCTGAAAGCATCATGGATAATAAGGTTGGAAGCACATTACACTTCCTGGTATTTATCTCACCTTGCCTCGGACAGTCTTCTCCAGGAGTCATAATTATCCCAGTAGGAAAACTGTCCCGCTGTCTGCGCGTCTTCCCCGGCAGGAAGTTGGTCTTGCTCCCTCTGACTGTCTCCTTTCTCAGCAGGGCCCGTTATTTCTCATTTAATTAGTAGCACTTGATATAAATAGCCCCTTCTATGCATTTATGCTGTTTTCATTTAAATAAGTACACAATGCGATGTTCCACTCCCTGGAGGCACTTGTCCTGGAGGCTGAGGAATAGCGTTGGAAACCATAGGAGTCAGTATTTCTTTCAAGCGGGCGACTCCACCTTCTTCAAACGAACAAGGCACATACCTTTGTGCTGATGGTGAGCCTTCAGGAACGTGGGAAATCATGACTACCCAACGATGCAGTTGTTGGTGCATCCAATGGAAATCCCACCCTGGCCTGGGCGCCATGCGAGTGCTGAGGGTAGGGAGGTGGGCAGTCCCGATGCAGGCCTCCCTTCATGGGCTTTACATCTGATTCTAGAAGAGAGAGAGCTGGGGGGAGACTCTCAGACAGTGCGTCTCAAACATTTATGTGCACACGGATTTCCGAGTTTCTGCGTGCTTGGTTAGGACACAGGTCTGATTCAGTAGATCTGGGTTGGGCCTGCGCGTTTGCATTTCTAACAAGCTCTCAGGTGACACTGGCACTGCTGGCCCTAGCACCACACTTGGAGTAGCAAACAGTCTAGAGAATGAGGATCTAGACTTGTCTCTACTGCCCACCCGCCCAGTGACCGTTTGTCCTACGGGCAGTTTTTTTAAAGAAGTAGAGAGAGAAGCATCGATCAGATGCTCAAACCTCAGAGGGAAGATAGGGGAGGGTGGGGGTAAGGGGAAGAGATCAACCAAAGGACTTGTATGCATGCATATGAGCATAAGCGATGGACGCAGACAACAGGGGGTGAGGGTGAGGGCAAGACTGGGGGGATGAGGGGACAATGGGGGGATAAAGACACTTTTGTAATACCTTGATCCAGCGGTTCTCAACCTGTGGGTCACGACCCCTTTGGCGGGCGAAGGACCCTTTCACAGGGGTCGCCTAAGACCATCCTGCATATCAGATATTTACATTACGATTCATAACAGTAGCAACATTACAGTTATAATAGGTAGCAACAAAAATCATTTTATGGTTGGGTCACAACAGGAGGAACTGTATTTAAAGGGGCAGAAGTTGCCCTGACCGGTCTGGCTCAGTGGATAGAGCGTCGGGCTGCGGACTCAAGGGTCCCAGGTTCGATTCCGGTCAAGGGCATGTACCTTGGTTGCGGGCTCATCCCCAGGACGGGCTGTGCAGGAGGCAGCTGATCGATGTTTCTAACTCTCTATCCCTCTCCCTTCCTCTCTGTAAAAAATCAATAAAATAAATTTAAAAAAAAAATAAAAAAAAAATAAAGGGGCAGAAGTTGAGAACCACTGCTAAAAAATTTAAAAAAAAAACTTACCATCAAGCAAATGGGGCACTAATATTCACTCCACCAAGTTGTTATGAAATGAAATAAGTGTAAAACCATTTGATAAAACTTTATTTATTATACAACCTCATCGTAGTATAAGAAAATGATATACCTGCACTCAATGCATCTTTGAATATGCGGTGAAATTAAGCAAATTTGGATGTGCCATTGTTTTGAACAATGATTACTTCCATGTCTCTAAACTGGGCTTTCTAAACACATATCTTTAATTTTAAGACCAAGGGAGTTGTGCTTCCAAGTTATGATGTTATGGGCAAAGCAAGGCCTCTAGTCATTAAAGCACCAGGATATTTTGACTTCTCTGAGAAATATATCAGCCCCAGGCACCACCGTAAAATGGATTTGAGATAGGGCTTGAATTCTTGGATACTTTTAATTAAAAGGAATAAGACATCAAATTGGCTGGAAAATACTGGTATATTGGGGGTAATTTTAAATAAATTTTCAAGCTTTGGGCTCTCTGTTATTAAGTGTGGTTAAAGGCAAGGATTTTGGTTTGTAACTTATTAGCTGAGCAACCTAAGGCAAATTACTTAACCTCTCTGAACCTACATTTCCTCAATTGTAAAACAGGCACAATAACTACACCTAATTAAGGATGCTGTGAGAATTAAATAAGCTAATGCATTAAAGGCTCCAGGTCCTAGCAAGTAGCATCATGGCGAACTTCTCTTACCCGTGTTTGGAAGAACTAAACGTCACCTGGGATCTTAAGCATATTTTGGTTCTTCCTTTGACCAGGGGCTCTGTGCTGGGTCTGTGCCACCTTCCTCTGTGGCTCCCATTGAAATTGCATCTGAACTCCATGAGAACCAGGGATATTCTGAACCCCAGTCTTGAAGAAAGTGGCCTGGTTGATAGTGAAGATTATTTTTAGTGTCTAAACTAACCCTCTGTATATGAATAATGGTATAAAGACGGAAAGGGGGAAATGAACTATTGAGTCTGTAATATTCATATTACGTATTGGGCTCTGAGTGAAACACCCTACAAACATTACCTGTGCTATTAGTTCCACTCTCCAGTTGAGAAAACTGAGATTCAATGATGTTCAATAATTTGTCCAAAAACTATAGCCAGTGTGTGAAGTCACCACCCATTTCACTCCAATGTCTGTGATTTTGAAAACATTTTTTTATGCCTCAGTTCATGCGGGGCTTGCTCCAGGGGAAGGCAATACATGTGCACCCTGCTCCTGGGACCATGCAGGGGCCCAAGCTCTGCACCCAAAACACCCTTCGTGGACAATGAGGTCGTTGAGGCCCAGGAGTATATCTGCTCCTTCAGTGCCCACCAGACAGCGTGGAGATGGGCCAGCTGGTCACTGTGGCTTAGATTTCGACATAGGAGGTTTATTGGGTAGTGCTCCCTGGAACAGCATCTGTGAGGAGTGATGAGGGGTGCAGAACAAATGCCCCAGAAGATCCCCTAGGATACTCTGATATCGGGGCGGTCTTCAGAATTATCCCACCTTGAGGCAAAGGGTGCCAGACTTTAAAATTCCCCTATTGACCAGTCACTAGGTGCAGGATGCTTGAGGCTGGGGATGGAGCATAACCTTGATGACTCAAAGAGAGTGACTCAGCTGAGCAGGGAGGAGGATGTCGGGCTAGGAGGGTCTGGGTAGTACACCGCGGCAGCCACTACAATATTCCTTTGCTTCTTGCTCCCTCCTCCTCCCCGGGCATTGTCTTCCCTGCCAAGAGGTTAATGCTAGAGACTGGGAATAGTGGGGTACACATCTCCTGAGATGCTGCAAGCTGTATTCACTCCTTTTCTCGCCTGTAAATGATGTGATGGAGAGGGAGGCAGGGAAGAAATGGAAAATGGTACCCAGACTCTGCCAGTTTGGGGGCAACAGCACAAAAGCACACCTAATCCCAAAGGGCCACACGCTGGGCATTTTATCTGCAGCTCTGGGGTTTTAGTTTTTTAAAAATCTTGCCCCTATATGAAACAAAATTTTTTTTTAATTTAGAAGAAGCCAGAAAATAGTCTAAGAGCACATTACCAGGGAATTGTGTTTCTGCTGTGTTTAGGACTGTTCTTAATGTTTTATGAATAAGCTAAAAAAAAATGCTCAAGCATATTTCCTTGGGCACTCTAGTTAATTACTTATTCCGAGTGCTTCCACTCCATTCCTTGCAAAATGTGTTGTGCATTAATTCTGATTATGTACAAAAACCCACCTGCAAGGAAAAAACTCTGAATCAGTAATGCTGCTAAAATGAGCAGGCCTCCTGGGGCTCCGCTGAGAAAGAGGGTACTGGACAGAATTAGAATCTTGTAGCTAAGGCTATTCATAATGTCATTAACATAAAGGCAATTAAGTGCGTTTTTAACCTACAACCCTTTATTGTTATTAATGAACATTAGAAAAACACAGGAGATAAAATTGGTAATTATCTCTGCACCAAGCTATGCAATAATGTGTTTAAATATGAAAACAAAACAAATGATTATTGTTAGTATTTTCAGTAGCAGAAACCCCAGGAGCAGCTCCGTCATATTTAATCACATGGGCCTACACCAAGAGGGTTAATTAAAAGAGGGCTCTGCCTTCTATGTGCCTGGTTATTCAGTTTAATATGGAATCAACAAATATAAATGTAAATTTGCAAAATATCCTGAGCAGCTGTTTCTGCCTGCGGGTTAACCACCTTTACTGAAACACGACTGATTCCTTCTCCTTCAGCACCACGGTCTGTAACCAAGCGTTTCTGTTTTGAAAAAATCGGAATGCTTTCAAAACCTATTCCAGGAGCAACTATGTAAATCCAGGCTCATCGCCTGTATAGTTCAGTAAAAATAATTAAAGCGTTTGAAAAAGACATGCGGGTTTTTTTAAAAAGTGACAAACGAGAAGTTCAGCACCTGGCTCTATTCCAAGATCTTCCAGTTTCCTCTTTCCCTTTCTTGCTGCAAGCTGGAGCAGCCTGTGAGGAAGCCGCCCTAGATGGGCTCATTTAGGAGGACGCAGTCGCTAATGTCGGGCGAAATACCCTGCATCTAATACTAGGTAGATTTCCACTAATTAACTCAGGCTGTTTTCTTACCATTTAAAACGTTAGTCTCGCATTCCTTATAATGTGCTCCAAACTGGTTTTGTTTCCAAGACCTGTTTTTTAAGAAGACAGACACCTCTAATTGGCCTGTGCAGTGGATCGTGGGGCAAACAATACCGCACAAGTGTGACCCTTGGAAACAGATCTTGAACAACTGCCACGTGGCAAAGCTAGCAATTGTTGCGCTCATCTGGTTTTTCTCATACAACCAATTCACATCTGCATTTTTAAAAAGGCGTTGTATAAAATAAGACAACTACAGCAACAGCTGCCGACATCTGTGTATTACTTTACAGTTTACAAAAACACTTTTGATAATTTTGGGTGATACTAAAATCAAAAAGTATGACAGTCTGCATTAATTTTCATAGACGTACTCTGGCTTACACATCTGATTACATACACCCCACGTGCATGGAGGTACAGGAAATGCAGCCACGCACTGGCATCAGAATGTAGACATGGGAAATAAGCATCAATTATGCCACCCAAGGATGCTGGGGTTCAGATTTTAAAGCCAAGAATGGCAGCTACCTGACTATCTGATGGAGATGGAGGTTGATTCAAGTTATCCTGGAACAGTAAGAGGTACAAAGATTCGCTCACAAGCTGCCTGTGGAAGGAAGCAGGCACCTGTGTGAGGGAGAGCAGCAGGCACTCCTGGACTTCCCTTCCCCCAACACACACCCCAGCTTTGTAGGCTGTTCTCGCTGGCCCGGGAGAGCAGGGCTACAAACCATCCCCAGAAGCACACACAGCTGACGTCTCATCCAGAGCCCCAATCCCAATGTCAGCTAAGCAGTCCACGGTCCAACCTGCACCCACAAGTACCAGGTAAGTATTCTCACAAAAACCTCTTTATCTCTAGTCTCCTTTGCTACTGCCTGAGCTGGGATCAAGTCATGGAACATGGCACATGGTACTTCTCTATGATCCAGGGAAGTCACGCCTGTAAGGCTCAGACAGCAGACAGCGGCCTTGACGGGATGCGTCTCTATGACACTTTTAGGCTCAGAGCAAGTGGTGATTTTCCCACTAAGCTGAGAAACGTTCCTTCTTGCACACAGGACAGTAGGGTAGGGGGCAGGGAGGAGAGGGGAGGGGAGAAGCAGTCATTAAAAATCATTTGCATTTTCAAGTTCCATTATTCCTGCGCCCTCAGAACAGGACAGGCTGCCGGCTGCTGCGCCTGCCATGTGGCAGACGAAAGCTCAAGGTCAACCTCTGGCTGTTAGCCAAACAATTGAGAACTACACACACTAAACTTCCCCCTTTCTTGTCACCCTCCCTGGCTATTAACCACCCCCAAGGCACCCTCAGGAGTCGCAAATTTTCTCCTGGCGCCTCCTCTGACTTGTGAAGATTCTGGCGGCCTGGAAGGTGAATGATGAGGAAGCACAGAGCCATATGCAAAGCCTTTGATGGCCTGACATCAGACAGCCCAGGGAGGAGGGACAGTGGCTGGGCGGCGGTTGCACGGTCGCCTCTTTGATTTGACTCCTTCTGGCTGCTGCCAGCGGGCCAGCCAGAGAGAAGGTGGCCAAGCAGCAGAACAATGGCACAGCCTTTCACAGCTGGAAAATCATTTTTTAAAGACCTCCAGGAGGCACCAGTTGGTCTTGGCAGCTGACATTTGATCTGGGGAGTGCGGAGCAGCTGATGCCAAAGAAAGAGGCTCCAAACCCACTGGCCGGCAGGCCAGCTGTGGAACCGCTTGTTGGTTCGCCTTCCCATCCACACCCCGGGGGAGAGGGGTACGCTGGGGGAGAACGCCTTGCTAAATTTTCTGTGTGGAAAGAGAGAGTCACCTGGGCTCCTCCAGCCCCCACTCGTTTTTCACTTGGCTCTCAGAGGAATAGACGATAAATGCTATTTATAAGACAAATTCCTGCAGGAACGAATGGTGTCAACTTCACATTTCAGCTACTCAGGGAAAGAGGAAAATTCTTTGCAAATGCTCCCATTTGGACAGTTTTGATGTGTGATTCATCTCTGCCTGGGAGAGTGACACACAATCACTTCACATTGACGCGGTCGCTCTTTAAAAATACTAATTGAATATAGTTTGGAGCCTGTGCCATTTGGTCTAAGTTTAAATGACTATAATTAAGGGTGGTGAGTGTTTGGTTTAGAGTGACCATATGGTTTGTCACGCAATGACCAGTTTGAGAGTGAAAGGGGGAGGGGCTATGAATAATTAACCCCCAAACTGGCATAAACAGGCACTTGTAAACCTCCTTATTGTTTCCCATCGTCCTCACAATATGCTTCTCAGAGAAAAGAGTGCAAATGCTGTGGAGGTCAAATTGTATTTATAAAACGTCAGGGTATTAGTCTGACCTCCTCATCCTTGAAAGGGAGGGCATGGCAAGCCTGGAGCCACACATCCATCACCACAAAGCAAAGTGAGGACAAACATAAAAATCACATTGCCATGTTTTGGAAAGAGCACTGGACTAGGACTCAGGATGTATGTTTTAAGTCCTGGTTTTACTACTACTACTGCTCCTTCTACTACCCTTGCTGTTACTTGTTCTACTAAAAGCTTCCATTTATTGAGCATTTGCTATGTAGTAGCTATGGTGTTAATGAAGAACCTGAGTAGAATCTGTATGAAGCCTAATAATCGTCTTCATGAGGCTGAGCAGTTTACCAGTAAGCTAAGCAATTTACAATCTATGGCGCTATTATCATCCCCATTTTACAGAGAGGGAAATGGAGGCTCTGAAAAGTTAAGCAGCTCTGATACCACATTCATGCTCTGAAACCACACTGCCACAAAGAGTTTGCCAGGAGCTGATAGAAACACACCTCCTCTTTCTACTTTCCAGTGGCTTTCTCTTCACTTTAGCTCTAAACTATTTACATATGAATAACGTTTTATTTTGTAGTTTCACAGGCCCTCAAAACTGTAGAAGGCATGGCCAGTGTCCATTACTGCAAGATGATGTAGGGCAAAATAGCTGAGGATGAGGAGTGATTCCATATAAACTGAAGTCATCAAAACCTAAGACTCTAAGGGCCAAAGAAACCACAGATTCAGAGGAGTTTCTGGCACATGCAGATCCCTGTTGAGTGGTTTGCCCAACTGATGCTAAAACCCACTGAGGAAAGCCGTTTTCTTTTACATCTGGGTGACTATTTAAAAATATTGTCTAATGATGAACTCAAATTCCAGCTCCCTGTAACTCTTTGGTCTTGGTTCAGTTCTGCAAGCCCCTAACATAATGTGTCTGCTTTTCAGACTTTCAAATGGAGAAGCTCCTCTATTTACCAAGTGTGGCTCTCCAAGCCTCCTCAGGGCATTGGTTTTCAAGTCCACAGTGACTATAAGAAGGGCTATGTTTTCTATCCCTGGAGTCCTTTCCTTTTATTTTTCTTTTTAATATATTTTATTGATTTTTTACAGAGAAGAACAGCGAGGGATAGAGAGTTAGAAACATTGATGAGAGAGAAGCATCGATCAGCTGCCTCCTGCACACCCCACACTGGGGATGTGCCTGCAACCAAGGTACATGCCCTTGACGGGAATCAAACCTGGGACCCTTGAGTCCGCAGGCCGACGCTCTATCCAGTGAGCCAAACCAGCTAGGGCTGGTTTCAATAGAAGAATAGAAGAATAAGTTGATGCTTCCAAGCTTTCCAACCAGGCACACTCTTTCCTTTAATGCTATTATTTTTATTGGGCTTCCTTTTCCATTTATAATCCAGCCTATCTGTTGAGATACAGAACCTTCCTTTCCTGTTGATCTCTGTCAGGGTTCTGGAAACCCATTCAAAGAAGTACAGTCGTTTTATTTAATTAGCTCAGTTTTATTTAATCTGTACTCTGAGTCCTGCAATTTATTTGGATGTTATTTGGATGGTGTAGAGAGATTTAAATGACCTTCAACCTAAGAACCCTCTACGGCCTGTGACAAGCTTTCATTGTCACTGTGTTCACCAAACAGAGCTTCCACGTTCTTAAACGAAATCTGAGGCTTCCACATCAGCCCACCTTCTTTCCCTTTTGGGAACTAGAGATGAGGAGTCAGACCCAGAGAGCCCGATAAGGAGCCTGTTCCTATCCTCAAGGGAAAAAGTGACAGTGGGAATGATGTGACCACCTCAGGAAACAGTACCAAAGCAGAACTGACAAGACTCACAGGCTGATTGGGTGGAAAATGAGAAGTTAAGAAACTGAGAATGACTCCATGTTTCTGGCCTTGGACACTGGTTGCACTAAAATGTTATTGACCAACAGGAAGAGAGAAGAACTAGATTCAGTTTGCTCCTTTTTGCCTTATTGGTCTGTGATAAAATGATTTTCTAAATCATTACAAGAGTAGCTGTTGTAGTTACAACTAATTTATAAACTCAGAACAATTATAATCACTACTAGGGGCCCGGTGCATGAAATCCGTGCACTAGGAGGGTTCCTCAATCCAGCCTGCCCCCTCTCACATGTTGGGAGCCCTCAGGGGATGTTCTACTGATGGCTTAGGCCTGCTCCCTGCTCCCCATGGAGAGTGGGCCTAAGCCAAAGTCTGGCCTCCCTTTGTGGGAGGCAACCAGGCTAATCAGGGGAAGCCACCAGACCCATCACCCTGCTGCTGCAGCCACTGCCAGTCACCGCAGCCACCAGGGTGTTTTCATTAACATGGACTCCAGTCCCTTCACCATGAAAAAATGACAGCTTTCTTTAGGCATTTTCAAGATGTGTCTTTCATAGGATATGACAGTTCTTTCTTTCTTTTTCTTTTTTTTTTAATCCTCACCTGAGGATATGTTTCCACTGATTTTTAGAGAATGTGGAAGAGAAGGGAAAGACAGAGAGAAACATCAAAGCGAGAAGAACACTTAGATTGGTTGCCTCTTGCATGAGCCCTGACCTAGGCCCCAGCCAGGGAGGAGCCTGCAACCTAGGCACATGCCCTTGGTCAGAACTGAATCCAGACCCTGCAGTCAGCAAGCTGAGTCATTATGCACTGAGCCAAACCAGCTAGGGCAGGATATGACATTTCTTAGCCCTCCAGCAGTGGACCTTCATTTTTTTCCTCTAGGAGTGTGGTGGAAAAACCCTAGATGCTTTTTTGGATTCTTATTACCCAAGTTACTAAGAATATTACCAGTGGCATACAGGGAGCTTAGCCAATGAGCTTTAAGAAAAGGTGTTTTCTCTGTAGTTCACTCACATCACCGGCCCCACCCCTGCCCCTCCAATCCCAGCTCCACCCCTACCCAGGCCTATAGCCTCTGGCCTAGGGTGCAGGCCTGGGCAGAAGACCCCCCAACCCTTGCTATCACCATTTCTGCCACTTCTCAGGTTCCTGGAATTGATGGCTCTGCCCCTCAGCCCCGCCCTGCCTCCCCCACCACCTGCCTGGCTAACAGGCCTGGCTACTTCAGTTGTGGGGCTGAGGCTGACTGGGCGCCGCTATCTTAGTTGAGTTAATTTGCATATTTTCTCCTTATTGGTTAGTGGGCATGTCTTGTGGGCGTGGCTTGTGGGTATAACACTGTAATGGTCACTGGCCATTCTTCAGCCCTGCAACTGAAGTAGCCAGGCCTGTTACATATTACTCTTTTATTAGATTAGATTACTTCTTATTCTTATTCATACTAATTCTGTTGGGGGGAAAAGATATAGAGTATGTGTGTTTTGCTCTACTGAAATTCTAATCAAACTGAGAAGACACACACATCTATACAAAAAATCGCTTTATAAAACAAGTCTATGAAGATGTTCCAAATAAATGCCAAGCTTGTTTCTGGCAATGAGTCTGTGAGCTCAGAAAAGATAAAGAGCAGAAACACACATCTAGAACTTAATGAGATGGAGGAGGACCTTAAAGGGTACATACAACTTGACATTGAAAAAGGGTATGGTGGATTTCATCTTAGAACAGCAGCTCTCATAATAATATCAAGACTTAATTTATCTTTTCCTCTTATTCTCTTTTTCAGTTATATGATAAGTGATGACATCATTACTCTGACAACTAACAGATCGTGTCTTTGTTTATTATTGAGTTTAAAATTTTTCTGTTTTGTTCTGGCTGGCTGGCTCAGTTGGTTGGAGCACCATCCTGTACACCAAAAGTTAAGGTTTGATTCCCAGTCAGGGCACATACCTAGGTTGCAGGTTCCATCTCTGGTTGGGCATATACAGGAAGCAACTGACCAATGTTTCTCATATTAATCCCACTCCCCAAATCAATGAAAAATAAAATTTGTTTTAATTTTTAACATGGTAAATATCAATCTATAACCCACACAAATAAAAGCTCTTTTGAGCATCAAAAAATTTTTAAAGTGTAAATGGGTCTCCAAACCAAAAAGTTTGAGAACAACTGCCTTGGATAGTCTACTAAAAGGCATGTTTGTGACTGATCTAAGCTACAACATGTTATCTTAGTAACCCATAATGCCTTGCTCTAGGTCTTTTGATATTGTTGGCTCAAAACCTGCTCTGTTGCTGGTAATTTGGCTTCACTGTATATCTGAAGTCATTGTTCTGTCTCTTAATTTTCCTTTTTGTTGCCGATGGTAAATGGCTCTTCTCAATGTTTCCTCAATATTATCCTATCTAATAAAAGAGTAATATGCAAATTGACCAACATAAGATGGCTGCCTCCATGTGGTCAAAGATGGCCACCACAAGATGGCCAGCAAGGAAGGGAAGTTGGGGGGGGACCCAGGCCTGCAGGGGAGAGCAGTTGGGAGGGAGCTAGGCCTGCAGGAGAGGGCAGTTGGGAGAGACCCAGGCCTACAGGGGAGGGCAGGTGGGAGGGACCCAGGCCTGTAGGGGAAGACAGTTGGGGGGGACCCAGGCCTGCAGGGGAGGGCAGTTGGGAGAGACCAGGCTAGCAGAGGAGAACAGTTAGGGGGGACCCAGGCCTACAGGGGAGGGCAGTTGAGGGGGACCATCCTGGCAGGGGGAGGGCAGTTAGGGGCAATCAGGCTGGCACAGGAGCAGTTAGGCATTGATCAGGCTGGCAGGGGGGTGGTTAGGGGCAATCAGCAGGCGAGAGGTTGGGAGCCAGCAGTCCTGGATTGTGAAAGGGATGTCCGACTGCCAGTTTAGGAGCAATCCCACTGTGGGATCGGGCCTAAATGGGCAGTCAGACATCCCTCAAGGGGTCCCATATTGGAAAGGGTGCAGGTTGGCTGAGGGACACAACCTCCACCCCCTACTCCCACTCCGTGCACGAATTTCGTGCACCGGGCTTGTAGTCTATATAATAAAAGCCTAAGTGACTGTTCTGGTGTAATGACCAAAATGACTGGTTGCTACAATGTGCACTGACCATGGAGGGCAGATGCTCAACTCAGGAGCTGCCTCCTGGTAGTCAGTGCACTCCCACAGAGGGAACCCGACTCAGCCAGAAGCTGGGCTCATGGCTGGTGAGTGCAGTGTCAGTGTCAGGAGCCTCTCCTGCCTCCGTGGCAGCCCTAAAGAGCAGCGAGCAGGCGGATAGTAAGGAGTGAGGGGTCCAGGACTGTGAGAGGGATGTCCACTTGCTGGCTTAGGGAGTGGGCCTAAGTCAGCAGGCAGATATCCCCTGAGGGCTCCTGGACTGCAAGAAGGTGCAGGCTGCGTGAATTTCATGCACTGGGTCTCTGGTGTCTCCATAGTATGAGTCTGTATCTTAGGCTTCAAGACCTCATTCAGAAACACAGCCATACCCTTTAAAATTCTACATACATGCTTATGTTATTGTTGGGGAGCTCTCCATGTCCCCACCAGTTGCTGGGGGAAGAGGGGTTCTTGCAATGTCATGAGAAAAGGAATTTTCTGAGACTCGCATGGGAAATGAGTGGCATTTATTTGAGTAAAATTACATCCCTGAGTTTCCAAGGCCCCATTTCCCCTTGTCCCACCAAGGAATAAGTCCAGCTGTGTCTTTAGCAGGGCTATAATTAAAGCTGTTGCCCAGAGTATCCACTCCTTGTTGGAGCACAGTCAAACCCAGTTTCAGGCTAACTTACTTTGTGTTCCCAGTGCAGTCCATCAGTCCATTACATGTGGGGTCTGCAAGGTCATGGGCCACGTGTCCTCTAGGGCCACATGGCTACAAAGGGAACTTGGGTAAATGCAAGGAGCAAAATTAGAGGAACACGAGAAGAACCAGAGTGTGAGCTCCTTTCTCTGGCAGAGTATGTATTCCCAAACTTTTGTGCACTTGCAGTGTCCCCACCCCTTCCTGCCAATGATTTCTATTCCTGGTTAGACTGACAGGTACCTTCCCTATGTCATCCCAACTTTACTGTGCATCATTCATCTCCCCTTTATCCCATCCCTTCCCCCAGTGATCTGCAGGGAATGGACCAGTGGTTCCCTGGGGAGTGCAAAATTAGTTTCCTGATGAAGCTTCCAAATGACCATGCTTACAATGCCTGGCCACCTTTTTGCTCCTTTCCTATCCTCCTACAGAATAAAAGAGTAATATGCAAATTAGTCATCACTCCATGACAGAGACGGCCATGCCTCAGCCCCGCAACTGAAGTAGCCAGGTCTGTTAGCCAGGCAGGTGGTGGGGGAGGCAGGGGGGTCCGAGGGGCAGAGCCAACAATCGCAGGGATCTGGGAAGGGGCGGAGCCGGTGATCACAGGGGTTTGGGTCTTCTGTCCTGGCCTGCAGCCTCAGGCAGAGACTGCAGGCCTGGGCAGTGGCAGAGGCAGCAATCACAGTGACCTGGTAAGGGGTGGACCGGTGACCACAGCGGTTTGGGGTCTCCTGCCCAGGCCTGCATCCTAGGCCAGAGGCTACAGGCCTGGGTAGGGGTGGAGCTGGGATTGGAGGGGCAGGGGTGGAGCTGGTGATGGGAGTGAACTACAGAGAAAACACCCTTTCTTTCCACTCATTGGCTAAGCTCCCTGTATGCTACTGGTAATATTCTTAGTAACTTGGGTAATAAGAATCCAAAAAGGCATCTAGGGTTTTTCCAACACACTCCTAGGGGGAAAAAATGAAGGTCCACTGCTGGAGGGCTAAGAAATGTCATACCCTGCCCTAGCTGGTTTGGCTCAGTGCATAATGCCTCAGCTTGCTGACTGCAGGGTCTGGGTTCAGTTCTGACCAAGGGCATGTACTTAGGTTGCAGGGTCCTCCCTGGCTGGGGCCCAGGTCAGGGCTCATGCAAGAGGCAACCAATTGAAGTGTTCTTCTCACTTTGACGTTTCTCTCTGTCTTTCTCTTCTCTTCCACAATCTCTAAAAATCAATGGAAACATACCTCAAGTGAGGATATAAAAAAAAGAGAAAGAAAGAACTGTCATATCCTATGAAAGACACATCTTGAAAATGCCTAAAGAAAATTGTCATTTTTTCATGGTAAAGGGACTGGAGTCCATGTTGATGAAAACACCTTGGTAGTTGCAGTGACTGGCAGTGGTTGCAGCAGTGGAGTGATGGGGCTGGTGGCTTCCCCTAATTAGCCTGGTCGCCTCCCACAAAGGGAGTCCAGACTTTGGCTTAGGCCCACTCCCCATGGGGAGCAGGGAACAGGCCTAAGCCGTCAGTAGGATATCCCCTGAAGGCTCCCAACATGTGTGAGGGGGCAGGCTGGGCTGACAGCCACCTCCCCCCCATGCACGAATTTCATTCACGAGGCCCCTAGTTATTAAAAACTAGCTAATTACATTTATACAGTATATACTAGTATAAGGAGTCTAAATTAAATTAGCTCCTATTATCCTTCCGAACTGAACAAAAACCTTAGAACAAGCAACTTTCCTCAAAACAACCCAACAAATGTTCACATAATGGACTAGAACTTTAGCTTCAACTTGCTTTAAGCACAAACATTATTAGTGGTATTACAGTTATATGATTGTACTACCAATTTTGATTTGTGAGAATCTGAGGGCTGTAAATTTTCAGAGTCCTTATCTACCTGAAAGTATTATTCTATCCTTATTCTTGAATAATAATTTGGTTGGGCATAGCAAATAGTACATACCTGGTTGCATCCTTAGATAATGGGCAAAGTGACTTTGTTCCTGGTCACAAGCAGAGAAACAGGTTTTGTCTTCCTGTGTCCTGTGGGGAGCCCAGTCTCAGCTTCCTTCCACATGCAGCAGGTGTTGGGTCCCAGTTCCCAACTGGTATTAAGCCTCTAGCCCTGGTGGCCTTATCTACTCTTGGCTCCTTGTGGGCTGTGTAACTTTCATCCCTGATAAACACAAGGTTTTCCTTTGTACTTCACAAAGATTTCTCTTTTTTGTCTTAGATATGGCTCTATATATTTTTTATTTTAGATATATATTTACTATTTTACTCATAATTTTATGTGTTTGGAGAATAGTAATGTTTTTGCATGTGCTCAACACACCATTGTGATCTAGAGGTCTGAGCCCATACTCTCATTATGGAACTGTGGGACATATTTGCTGAGGCCCAGAAAACTAAATCTTTTTGACATATCAAAGCAGGCATACAACACAAAGCACCAATTTAGATTTTGTTAAAGATCCTAAATTAAAGCTGAGCAATGCTGTCCTTGGATTGGTCACTACAAATTAAACAGAACTATTTCATTTCAAGTTTATGGTCACGTAGGTTAATTAAATTTTTCTCCTTAGAAATACAGCCTCAAAGACTCAATGTAATTTAAATAAATTCTACATTCGTGCAGAGCAAGAATGGCAGTTTCAATATTTAATTCTTACTTTGTAAACTTAAAAGGCTAAAAACACATCCTCCCCAAGTTGTGAATACTGTTTATGTTGAAAACAACTCACTGAAGGAAACTTGGAGTTGCTAGGTAACTTGGTGTCTGTGGAAGACTTCTGATAAGATGTATTTAAATCAGATTTCCTGAAACAGATGGAAAACTGAAGTGGAAAGTAAATTTAAGTAATCTGCTATTGGCTTTTGATGCTAAAACTAAAATCTCCTTGCAACCAAAGCACAGGGAGATTTTTCAACTGGTCAGGTTTAAGGTGACCTTCCTGCAGAGAACATCATGCCTCATTCCCTACAACATGAAGCCATCCAAGCTTTAGGAGCTGAATTTCTTGGTAGAAATTAGAAAAGATCCCTAAAGAATAAGTGTCCCTTGGAGAAGGGTGTGTCTCTGAATGGATCTGTTTTCCTTGACTCCTCATTGGGTGCAGTCTTTTCCTATAAAGTTAAAGGACCTGTTTGGGGTGGTCTTCTCATCAGTTATTCTAGATTTTATGTGGGGTTAATCCTCACCCGAGGATAATTTTTTGCATTGCTGTTTAGAGAGTGGAAAGGAGGGGGGGGGCGAGAGAGCGGAATGGGGAGAGAAGGAGAGAGAGCATGATCACTTGGTTGCTTCCTGCGCATGCCCAGACCAGGGCCAGTGATAGAACCTGCAACCCAGGTACATGCCCTTGACCAGAATCAAACCTGGGACTGTTCAGTTCTGACCACTGAGCAACACCAACCATGGCTAGTTCTTCCTGATCTTAAGAAAAATCAAATGGTCAAAGTGTGGCTGAGCTGCTGGGTAGTAAATCAGCTAAGCTAGAATCCCCTCATCACCAATGGTTAAAATCAGAAGAAACTGTGAATTTGTACAGGGAATGTAAATACTATCATGTAGCTAGGAGCATCACCCACTAGTTGAATTGCTACTCCTTGAGCTTACATGGGTAGAGAATGAGAAGAACTGCCACTTATTTTTCAGTATATTTCGCATGAGACCAGAGATATTTGGGGGCAAGTGGTGAGGACAGTGAGGGTTACACATAATCCTTTATGAAGAATTCTTCAGAAATCTTTTTCTGAAAGAGAAACTTCACGAGTCACTTCATTACTCAATTCCCTATAATCTTTTAGAGTTGGTGAATTTTCACAAAAAGAGATAATTTAAAAGCGATCCAGTAGCTATCTTACCAGTTCTGGAACTAAGTAACTAGGGATGCCCATGTTCCTGGAAACAATGCAGCAGACAAGTGTCATCATCTGGCAACATGAATGGAAAGCACTGATGAAATAAAAGGAGCTTTGGCCAATGCAGCTCAGTTCGTTGGGCATCTTGTGGGTCCACCGGTCAATTCCCAGGGCACAGGGCACATGTCCACGTTGTGGGCTTAATCCCCAGTAGGGGGCGTGCAGGAGACAGCTGATCAATTTCTCACATTGATGATTTTCTCTCTCTCCCTCTCTCTCTCTAAAAATCAATTTTTAAAAGTCTTTTTTAAAAAAAAAAATAAGAAAAGGAAAGTGACTCTCAAACCTCAGCATATGTGTCTTTTGTTCCTCCAATAGGACAGTTGTCACCATGAGAATAAGTAAAGGGCCTTCCAGGAAGAGGAGACAGAGCAATGGGAGCATATGTTACAGAGCTGCAGTGAAAAGAAATAGCTTGTGCTGAGGGGCTACTGCCTGGCAGGCACTGTACTGGGTTCTTCACTTGTGTTATTTTGCTGAATTACCACAGCAAACCTATCCAAAAGATGTTGTTTTTCTCCATTTTATAGGTGATAAAACTGAGGCCCTAAGGAGCTTAGTGACTTAAAAGAGGAACCACAGCCTATGAATGGCAGAGCTAGGCTCAGAAGCAGTTCTGCCTAATTTCAAAGCCAATGTTCCTTTCTCAGGAGACTCCTGGTCCTTAGGATTGAGTGGGGTGATAGGCACTCTCACATACTGCTAATGAGACTGTAAATTGGTTCAACTTTTTAAAGAGAAATTTAGCAATATCTGTCAAAATGTACCTACCATGAGATTCAGCAAAACTGTAAACTGCCTTCTGGGAATCTATTCTAGAGATGCTATATATATGCCTGGTGCATGAAATTTGTGCATGGGTAGGGTCCCTAGGCCTGGCTGGAGATCAGGGCCTTCCTTCATTCTATGCTTCCCCCTGGTGGTCAAAGCACATCATAGCGAGCGATTGAACTCCCAGTCTCCTGGTTGAACTCCCTAGGGGACAATTTGCATGTTAGCCTTTTATATATATCAATGTGTGTGTGTGTGTGTGTGTGTGTGTTCATGCCAGCATGGTTTGCAATAGAGAAAATTTGGAAACATCTTAAGTATCCATTAATAGGGGATTGGTTAGATCATTTTTGCTAAAACCACATAATAAATACTCAGTACTCATTAAAAAGAATGAGGTAAATCTTTATGGACACGTGAAAAGATATTCTCAATTTTGCTCAGTTCAAAAAGTAAGTTGTATAAGAGCACGTATTTGCATGTGTAGTAGGGGAACAGTCCTCTTTTAGAAAGGGGGGATGTCTGAAGGCACACACATTTGTGTTGATCATGGTGAACTTGCAGAGAGTGGGATGAAGGTGGTTCTTGGTAGGAAAACTTATACTTTTCCTTTTGTGTCATTCTAAACTACCTGATTTTTTTCTAATAAGCAAGTACTACTTTCATAATAAAAGAAAAAAATTAAAGAAGGCCTTTTTTGAACTTAGAAAATAATAGAAGGTTTTTATAACACAAAAGTGAAGTGGGTCAGGATCTGTTGGAGATAAAGGGAAGGCAGATAATGATTAAGGAGCTAATGATTGCCAAAGGTCATTTATGTTTTCACTATAATTGCCAAGGCAGATTCACAAAGAACTTTAGATTTGGAGAAAGTGCACCTTAAGGGCAGAAGACCAAAAAGGAAACTCTTCATGATATTTTGGATAGCTTGTCAAACCAATGTCTAAATGCTTTGATAGTCTCTCAACCCTGTTCAGTGTCTGGAATCTTCTACACATCTTTTTTTGTTCACACAAAATATGCGCCATATAAAAGAAGCCCAGTAGGCAGCTCAGGTAGGAAGAGAAATCCTTGCCCCCCTGAAAAAAAAATTTGGCTGAAGCAAACCATTCTATTCCCAGAATGCATGAGGGGTTGTCACTGACAGCTGTAGCCCTTTCTGCATGGAAATATTCTTCCTGTGATGTGGAGGCAGATTGCATTTGCCTGGCTAATCCAGCCATACACTGGAGAAATGAGAAAAGGCCCAAGCTACCCATATGCGCTATAGATTCCAAAAGGAGATGAGCCTCTTTGCCACTGCTTATTCTGATAATGTCAACATGGCCATTATTGTTTCATTAGTTTTCTTTACTCTAAGGCTAAAAGGAATTTCTACTGAGTGAATATCTCTGAGATGCCTTGGTATCTCAGAGCATTTTTGCAGAAGACATGACTGAACACTTTTTCTGAACTTTGTTGCATAGAAATATGATGCATCTGTTTTCTCCTAATTGCTAAATGCTTCCTGGTCTTGTTATTTTGTTCTAGTTAACTTTCCTTTGACTATTAAACCCATTGTTTTCACTTTCTCTAGTAAAAAATAATAATGATAACAATAGTAACATATTTATGAGGACTTATTATGAGCAAGTCACTGTTTTAAATGATTTGCTCATAAATTAATTAAATCCTTATTATAAGTCTTTGAAGTCTACAAAATAGGTATTGTTATTATCTCCATCTGAAGAAACTGAAGATTGAGGAGGTTAAGGAACTTCCCCAAGCAATAGAGCTACTGATTCAAAGCTGATCTGTCTCATTCCAATGCATGTTTATTTAACCACTAGAGGCCCCGTGCACAAAAATTTGTGCACTCAGGGGGTCCCTCAGCCCAGTCTATGCCCTCTCACAATCTGGGACCCCTCGGGGGATGTCCACCTGCTGGCGTGCCTGGCCAGCCTGGGTGAGGGGCTGATGGCTGTTTGTAGGCTAGCCACATCTCCTTCAAGGGAGGGGTCCCTGCTGGGGTACCTGGCCAGCCTAGGTGAGGGGTTGAGGGCTGTTTTCAGGCTGGCCACATCCCCTTCAGGGAGTGGGTCCTGCTGGGGTACCTGGCCAGCCTGAGTGAGTGACTGATGGCTGTTTGCAGTGAAGCTGGCTGGGATTTATTTAACTTCTAAAGTTGAAACTTTGTTGCTTTAACTGGAGCCCAGGTCAGGTTCTCCTGACAATCCAGACTTCCAGCACTTCCTCAAGTCCAAGGCGGGAAGCAAGTAAATGAGGTTTGTTTATCTTCTATAATTGAAACTTTGTTGCTGTGAATGGAGGCCACAGCTGGCCTAGGTAGACAGGAACCTTAGCTTCCTCCATAACTGGGGCAAGCCCCCTGCTTATTCCAGCTCAGGCTGCCCACAGCTCCCATTGACCCAATGTCCCAGCAAGGCTGGCTAGAATCAGGTTTCTGGGGTTTATTTATCTTCTATAATTGAAACATTGTTGCTTTGAGCAGAGGCCCAGCCAGCCTAATGGAAGCCTTCTGCTTATTCCAGCTTCGTGGTTCCTGGCTGCCATCTTGGCTGGGTTAATTTGCATACAGCCACTCTGATTGGCTGGTGGGCGTGGCTTATGTGTCTTAAAGTGAGGGTCAATTTGCATATTACTCTTTTATTATATTAGTTGTGCTTTACTGCATCACAGCAAAGATGGCAGACTACCTTGTAGGAGACAGCAGAACAGAAAATCTACCTAAATCAAGAGAATCCCTGTACACTCACCAGTCTGGGTATCTCTTTCCTGTCCTTCACTTTCACTCTTCTTCAGAGAATTCTCCATTTAGCTTCTGTGGTGGAACCCTTTACCTAGAATCCTCAGCTTCTCCATCTACTATGCCTTAAGGTTCTAGCTTATTCCCTGCTAATTGGAGCCTACATTGAGCTCGTCTTCTCTAACAACTTTTGCCTTTGTTGGCAGCACCACAAAATTAGCAAATATTTTTAAATATCTTATTATCTAATGACATGAAATTCATAATTTAACACATTCTTACCATCAGGCTTACCTCATCAGGCTTTGAGAGCTTTGCAGCTTTGCCTCATATCCTCTTGGCCTACCTTTTATTCCAACTTTTTTGCAGCAACCAAAGAATAAATAGACAAACATTGTGTCTCAGTTTGACCATGAGTCTTTTGTGCTCTCTAGCATGAGCTTCTCTGATAATCTGGCTGGATATCTACACAAACACACTTAGCATTCACACCTACACAAACCTAGACACTCAGAGGGACTAACGCCCTTCGGACTACCCTTGACTAATAAGGATGGCAACAGATGGGTAGAGTTGCTTCTCTTTTGCTCCTTTGGCAGACAATTCTGATACACATTCTCAATGGCCCATAGTGATGATCAGTTGATAATGTCCATTTTTGTAGGCTTTCTCTATAAGGAAATTTGGGGGAAGAGGCATATGGATGGACTTATAAAGGAAAGGCATAAAGAGTGAGGATGATTGATTCTCACATTAATTAGCATGAGCATCCTTCACAGTGAAGCCACAGAGCGTCAACAATCAAGTAGAGAGATTGACTTGTCTTCTGGATGTCAGTGAGCCTCTCTCCATGGCCACTCCTTGTGCAATGAGTTCATGAATAGCCTGACCAGGGTTTCAGGGATAAAGCCTAAGCATGGACACAATAGCATCAACTCCCTTTCACTGAAGCTGACATAAGTCCTGCCATGGCTGAATATTCACCCTGCCAGCAGTGCAGGCTAGCACAGATAAGGCATCATCCTTCAGGAGACTAGACAGTCAGTTAGTGACTAGTTTATTAGATCAGACCCAACTCCACTATTGGAATTGACACCTATTTTGGGTATAGTTTTGCCTTCCTTTATCTCATTACCATGGTCAACACCACTATCTGAGTACTTATATAATGCCTTTCTTACTGATACCAGATCCCATACAACATTGCCTCAGATTAAGGGACCCAAATAGTAAGGACTTGTGTGACAATGGGCACATGACCATGGGGTTGATTGGTCTTACAATGTATTTCATCACCCAGAGGTAGCTAACCTAGTAGAATAATGGGATGGCCAGTTAAAGTCTCAGCTAAGGTGATAGCTTGGGCATAACACCCAATGGGCCTGGACTGCCTTCTCCAGCATGCAGTATGTACATAGAACCAACAGTGCTGATTCTCTTATAGCTAGAATACATGGGTCCAGGAATCAATGGGTAGAAGTAGGATTGGTTGTTTTCACCATTATTTTCAGCAACCCACCTGTGAAATTTTTATTAAGGGCAATTTACCCTGATTACCAGTATTTTGAAGAACTTGGGTTGCTACAACATAATGGAAGTAATAGGGAAGAAAGGAGTATGTCTAGGACATAGAGATTCAATGGGGCATCTCTTAGTGATAACTCTATGCCCGATTATAACTGTAAATAGCAGGAACCTCAGTGCAAAGAAGCTAAAGCAACTCAGACCCCTTGGGGATGCAGGTCTGGATCACTACTCCCTAAAAGCAACCTAGACCAGCTGAGGTGTTGGAAACGAGTGAGGGAAGTCTTGAGTGTGTGGTGGAAAATAAAGATGATAAATATCCATTATGGCCTTGGGACCATTTGTAGGGGTGGGGACTGGAGCTCATTGCATTAACCATCCTATACTAGGAATTAAGTCTTGAAGGCCCTATGAAGGAAAACAAAGCAGAGTAAGGGGACACAGAATAGCAGCATGGTCTCTTTAAAAAGAGAGACCAGGGAAACTTTCTCTGATTATGTGACATTTGAGCAGATACCTAAATGAAATAGAAGAGCAAGCCATATGAGTATATGGAGAAGAACATTCCAGAGAGAGAAAGTAGCAAGTCCAAAGATTCCAAAGCAAAAGTGTGTTTGGTGTATTTGAGGAGGCTAGTATGGCTGGAGGGGAGTGAGCAAAGGAGAGTGGTCAGGAAGAGTAACTAGATTCTAGACCATGAAGGTCTTTGGAGTGGGGACTTTGGATTTCATTCTGTGTGAGAAAGGGAGCCATCAGCAGCTTTTGAGAAGATAACATGATGCATCTTACATTATGCAGAGCTTCTGGGTGCTCTGTGAATTGGCTGCAGGGGGGTCAAGAATGGGTACAGGGAAACCATTTAAGAGACGACCACAATAGAGTATCTGGATCTCATTTCAGATGGGTTTTCTGGGTGTATAGAGCAAAGGCATGGGGTTGCTGAACATTGGGTCTTAGATTAAGAGTGGAATTACTATTCTTCAGGGCTGACCTTAAGCTATTTCTGAGCAAAAACCCAACTCTTCTACTTCATACAAATCTTTTATAATGCATAAGGTAGTCCAATGGCTTTGGAGGTGAAGGCTTGGAAAATGCCTGCGATTTGGTGATTAAAATATCTATTTAATCTTTCCTAAGAATTCAAATGAAAAACATAAATGGTATGTAGTTCTCAAAATCAGGCCTATCACTGTAATATAGGTACCCTGATGCCAGTAGGTATGCCTCTTGCTACTTATATATGTTCTCTTTTATTTCCCATAACCACCCTGTAATATGGGGGTACTATGTGCAAGTTTATAGATGAAACAGATTTGGAGGAGTAGTGGGGTTAAATTGTCAAAGGTCATTAGTGAATAAGAGAAAGAGCTCTGTATTTGAATCAACGGCTGATTCCAGAGCCCACACTCAATAAGGACAACTCTGAACTACTCACCACATAGATTTCTGAGGAATGCCCTTATTCTTTAGTGGCCACATCTTATTTTTATGATCTTTCAGGTTCTTTTGGTTATGAAAATTAACTAGCATTAATGGGAAGAGTTGATTTTTTAAAGTTTCATTTGCTTGGAGGAACACAATTAAGGCAGTTAGTCCATTTGTTTATTAAGATCCCCTAAGTTAGAATGTTCTTTTTGCTGCTGCAAAATCATTTGATCCAATGACAAGAGTGGGTGGGCATTTCATTCTGAGCTCCTTTTATGATGTCTCTTGCAGTTACCCAGCTTTATGACTTTCTTTTTCCCAGAGAGCCATTGTACATCCTATTCCTACTTTAAAAAAAATCATTAGTATCATTGCATCACAGAATAAGGAAAAAAGGAGATGTGGCCATGAGTTAGAGTTGTTGGCCCACATGAGCTCAGCCTTTTTTCATGTGCTGGCTGTGTGCCTGTCCTCATGCTGGGGTGGAGAAGCTCATTACTGCTCATAGCAACCAAGAAACAGGGCTGGGCAAAGGGGAAGGGGAGACCAAAGGCCCAGAGTGCTCCCACCAAATTGGATCCTGGAGAGTCAGATGCTGAGGCCTCTACTAGAGGAACTCAGCACCACTTGCTGTTTACAATGAAACTGCAGTAATAAAAGAGGTCGTTCTGCAGGAATAAAAGAGGTCGTCCTCGCCCAGGATTTGCCTGTGCACAGAGGAGTCACGGTGTTGGCTTCATACTGTACGTGTGCAAAAGTTACAGACCCTCGTTTGCTCAGCCTGTGAATACCCAGTTTTGATGTTTTGTTGAATCTGGAGCTCTCCTAGAAGCATAATGAAGTGCCTGCAACTCAGAAAATCTTTCAAAGCTTTGACACTGCACTTCCCTTTTACTCCTCCTATCTGCTCTTATCTTCTTGGCCGCCTCCACTGTTTGTGTTCATGAACTTCTGCCACTGGAATTGGTGTGCTCTGCCTAAATGGCATTTCAACATGGATGTCCCCAGGTGCCTAGCGTCCTTGCCTATATTAACGTGTCAATGGCATATGGCACAAATGGCCTGTCGTTCGGCCTCAAAATCAGTTTAAAATATCTGCCAGGCTGCTGGCTCCTTTGGCATAATGCCCCATGGCCCCAGTGCCTGAGGAAGGAGAGCAACACTGTCTGAAAATTATTTCAAGTGAATTTTCTTATATAAGAGCCAGAATCTGATTGTCTGCTTTTCCCTTTTTCTCTCTCATTTCCTCCTGGTATCTGAGCTAGAGATATGTGCATACATTCTTCTCTCTCTCTCTCTCTCTCTCTCTCTCTCTCTCTCTCTCTCTCTTAGTTTTTGTGTTTTTATTTCAATGGTCTTTATTTATTTATTTTAAATTTTTTTGTTAAGCCTCACCTGAGTATATTTTTATACTGATTTGTGGAGAGAGTGGAGGAGGAGAGACAGAGAGAGAGAGAAATATCGATGTGAGAGAAACACATCAATTGTAGCCTCCCACACAGGGATCGAGACTGCAACTCAGGTGCGTGCCCTTGACCAGAATCAAACTCGGGACCCTTCAGTCCATGGGCCAATGCTCTATCCACTGAGTCAAACAGGCGAGGGCAGTAAGCACACATTCTGAAGCTGAGTGCTGTTTGAGAATAATTTTCATTGTGTTGGCTCCCTTTGGGGTCACACATCCTGTTCTTTTTCCATAACAAGAAGTACCCAACTTGTGCGTTTCAAACACTGTTGTATTTGGTCCACTTAAAAGACCTGTGTAGGTTTCAGCTACTTTTTTGTAGATAAGAAAAAACGAGGCAGAGATTTTTAAATGTTGCCAAAGCATGCTAGAGAGAAGTGGCAGAATAACAATTCAAACCCATGTCTACCTGACCCCCACAGTCCCAAATCTTTTCACTGTGTTCTAGCCGTGCATAGCCCATTGCCGGAACTGTGTCCACATCCACACAGCTCTGGGGAGGGGAGATTTTTTATTGCAGTTCAGTGGGCAGAGCTCACTGTGGTCAGACATTGTCAGCAAGAACTCCTGGACTTTTCTTGTACAAATTCCTTATCATGCTCTTCTCTCGGTGTGTTTAATGGTGGGTCATTGTGACTGTTTAGTGGCCTGATGGGTTTCTCCCTGCTAATTCCAAGGGATGAAGTAGGTCCTGCTGTCCTTGGGATTATCCCCTTTTGATGAGCGATGACCTCGGGACTGGAGAGCGCTGACCTGCAAGCAGAGAGAGGGGGATGTCAAAGGTTCCTCCAGCTCAATTTGGATTGATGAACCAGAATAATTCCGGCAGCAGGGCTCATGGAATTGGCCTCACCAGCAATCTTTCTCAATGTTTGTGTGAGGTGCAGCATTTTGGCAATGTTTTACTTATACTATTTCTTTTCCACTGTAGGTGTTCATCACCTGGATTAGTCACTAGATTCGTTGTTGCCAGAACATCAAACAGTTATCATTGAACAGACTGAGTTCACTGGCTAATCTTTCCTGCATCTATGCTCTAATTTGCAAGAGCCTTTCACTTAAAATGCCTTCCAGTTCTTTATTGTCACCAAAATTCTGTTCTGTTCCAAGGCCCAGCTCAATTCTTCTCCTCCAAGAAACCTCTCCAAATGCATCTACCTTACTGATGGCTTCTTTATTACAAATTCCTTACACTGACAATAACAGTGTTTCTTTTAAAAATTATCTAATTGTTTACTTGAATAAGTAATATCATATAGCTCAACATTTAAACGTATTCAGCATGTACAAATAATCAAAGTGAAAAACGAGAGTTTTTTTTTGTTCCAGCTTTCCCTTCCAGAGATATCTTAATATACATACGTGCTCTTAAAAATCCATCAACAATACATAAGAATGACTGTTAACATATATTAGCAGTTACATAAGAGATACTATGTTAAGCACTTGGTAGAATTATGTCATTGAGTCCTCTCAATACCTTTATGAGATGGGTACTTACACATGTTTCACAAATGAGGAACTGAAGGCTCAGGAAAGTTAAGTAACTTGTCCATGATGACAGTTATAACGTGGCAGAATTGGAATTCGACCTCAGGATGTTTGACAAGATTAAAGGGTATTTAGAAATGAAGCCATGTGGTATAGCTGAAAAAACTTGCACTCGGGAATAAAATTCTGGCCATGAAACTTCCTAGCTGTGTGACCCTAGGTAAGTTTCCTAAACAACCAGAGCCTCCATTTCCTTATGGGGAAATGCTAACCTCGAAGAGAGCTGGGAGTGTGTGGGGATTAGGGGAAGTCAAGAACGTAAAGCATCTGGCACTTAGAGGCATTCAGAAATGAGAGCTACTTGATCAAGAGCCACGCCTTTTCAGTCTGCATTTTCCAGCTTCAGCTGCCGTAGGCAGAGCAGGAAGGACACACCCAGGTGACATCTGGCGTAGCAGACCTAGCCTGTGGGAGGCAGAAAAATCCGGCACCGAGGTCCCTGAGAGTGAACCCAAGGCAATAGGCTCCTGCACCTAATGCCCACAGGACTAGCTCATCTGTCGGCTGTTCAAAGAAATGTATGGAATAGCAAGTACCAAGACGGGCCTAAAAGTTGTGCACATTATGAACCTCCTCTGAGCTCAACAAGCAGAAAGGTGTGTGGAGGAAAGGAAAGGCTGGGAAAATACCCTCAGGGACTTTGCCTGGACCATTCTTCCTCCAGATACCCTCATGGTAGGTAACCCCTTCACCTCCTTCCAGTCACCTCCTCAGGGGACCCTTTTAACCAGCAACCAGCCTTTACCTCCACTTTATGTTAATTTTTTCACCATCTATCATATGGTGCTGTTATCCTGCTGAGGCATGGCTCCCGTTGTCGGACCCCTCCAGAATGTAAGCTCCCTGAAGGCAGGGCCTTTGTTTCGTTCACCGATGTATCCTAAGCACTTACAACAGTGCCTGGTACGTGGTAAGTACTCAGGTAGTATTTGTTGGGAGGAATATATTTTTCAGATAAGGAAATGGAGGCTAAATGACAGCCCAGGTAAGTTTGCTGGTTAACAGCAGAATCAAGACCAGAATTCAATTTTTCTGCCCAACACCCCAAACCAGTTGTCTTTCTACTACGTCATTTTTCAGGATAGGGGAGCATATGTCTGGGATTAGGGAATAAGTTGGCTGTTGAGGAATCCAGACAAAAGTGGGAATGCATACATATAGACAAAATAACTGAACTATAAAAGTGACAGCAGGGGAAAAAAATAGATGTGGGTGGTTGTGTTGATTTCCCCTCCACCCCCCTCCCCCCAAATTTTAAGTACCTGAGACTCTGCTGTCAGTTTATCTAGTGAAATAAGATTCATGATCAATGCGTGGAGATGGAAATTTCAGACCTCATTATGCACAAACGGAAGATTACTCTTTGCTGTCACTGCGGCATTTAACATGCCAGTGAAAACAACAGGAAATCTGTCTCAAGTCCCTTTTAGCTTTGACAGATGGACATGCATGAGTTCGGGGCGCTCACTTTGATTGGATATTAAATGTGAGGGTGTCTAGAGATGCAGCTGAGGAAGCTACCACCTAATCGGAGTGTAGGGCTGACGCCCCAGTGACGCATCCAGTTTAGTCCAGGACTCCCTACTCCCTTCTCTTCTTGATAACACAGGAGGCCCTCTGCCTTTCCCTGGCCCATCTTCCCCCTGAGCTTGAGGTCACATCCCATCACTCATTTCCCACTTTTTGAATCTTAAACCTATCATTAACCCTCAACGTAAAGCTTTGCTCAAATCTCCTCCAGGCCAAAGCAAGGTAATAAAAACCTTCCAATGATCTCTTGAATCGGTTAACTATTGATGTGTAACAAAACACCCAAACGTGGTGGCTTAAAGCAATAAGAACTACTCACAAGTTGATGAGCTGAGGGCAATTCTTTTGCTCTGGGCCAGGATCCACTGGCTTTAGCTGGGCCTGAAATACTGACTGCCCCGCTGGCCGGTCAGGTGATGAAGGACCATGTCACGCAGTGCCTGGCGGTGAGCAGGTTATCAGTTGTGGTGAAGTGGGTGACTGGGCCACTGATCAGGTTTTCAGCAAGTCAGCGCAGGCTTATTCTCATGGTGGCTGGGCAGGATTTTAAGAAAGAGAGAGCACAAGTACCCAAGCCCTTTAGAACTGGCACAATATCATCTCTCTCTCTCCCTCTTTCTCTCTTTTTCTCTCTCCCTTCCCCACCTCGCCCCTCTCTCTGTGAAAGCAAGTCACAAGGCCAGCCCAGGAACGAGGAAATAGACTCTACTTCATGATGGAAGGAGCTGCTAAGTCACATCTTGAAGGGAGGGATGAATAATTAGGGTCGGTTTTGCATTCAGTCTCCTAACTCTCTTCGTCCTTAAGCATTGCCCAGATGTCTCTTTTCATTCACATCCAAATTTCTAGAGAAAGCAGCTGTCTCTTGCTTTGTCAGCTTCCTTACCTACCAGCCACTCCTTACTCAGGGTGCCCTCGCCTTATTACCACTATCTCCATTTTGATGAACCTGCTTTAAAGACAACATTGTCTCCAGTATGAAACACTATGAACTACTTTCAGCTTTCATCTTGCTTAACCTCACTGCACAGTTTGACCTATGTGGTCACTCTCACTTGCTTAAAGCTCTCTTCTCTTAACTTTCTGATTCTCTCTCTCCTGGCTCTCCTGCTACGCCTCTGACCATGCTTGCCCAGATTCCTTGACTGCCTCATATCTAGGCAGCAGGCCTGGAACTCAGCATTGCATAGGTTCAGACGGGTGTTGCACAAAGAAAGCAGCATTTGGTGCTAGATGGTCCTCCGCTCTAAATCCCATTCAATAGCTATGTGATACTGAGCAAGTTGCTCAACTTTTCTGAGCCTGTTTCCTCAACTGTATTATAGGGCTACTCGTCTTATAGTCCCGAGCTATTACCAGGCTTTCAGAGGGTAATCTTGTAAGCTTGCCATCAAAGCTAGTTTCCAACTGAGGACATGTCATTTTCACCATGAGACCCACTTTCTACTAATGTAAAAGAATTATAAAAAACATTAAAAAGTGAGAAGTCCGGCCAGCATGGCTCAGTGGTTGAGCATCGACCTATGAGGCAGGAGGTCACGGTTCAATTCCTGGTCAGGGCACATGAACGGGTTGCAGGCTTGATCCCCAGTGTGGGGACATGCAGGAGGCAAGCAATCAATGATTCTTTCTCATCATTGATGTTTCTATCTCTCTCTCCATTTCCCTTCCTCTCTGAAATCAATAAAAAAAAAGTTTAAAAAAATGAGAAGAAGCAGTGCCCAGATTTCACTGCTGGGAGTGCTTCGTAAGAATTCCGATACTGAATCCGGCTCATCCCCAAATGGTGCCATGATCTGTTGGTAATGTCTGCTTGGGAAAGGTGTGTGGCATCACTGTTGCCCACTTTTTATCAACTCTGCTGCATTTTTCTCCTAAACACATTCATTGTATTCTCACTTCCTATCTCCTATAGCTGTCCCATTTTAGAAACACAGAGACTGAGTGCAATCCAGAGCTCATTACCCTGGCTCTTCCTATGTTAAATACAGCACTGAGTAATTGAAGTTCAGAGTTAAGTTGTCTGGTCTAGGTCACACAGCTAGTATAATATATGTAAGACGGCCAAGATCGAAAATCAGATCTCTCGGACCTGGTGCTCTCTTCTTCCCAGCCTGTCTCCTCTTTGTGGCAACAATTTCTCAAAGCAGATCTGGGTTAAAGGGTAACCCAGGGCTTGCTCCAAGGATAGGGATAGAGCCTCCTTTCCTACCAACTATTGGACACGAGGACTCATGTTGAGAGGGGCTCAAGTGTGTAACTTCAATGGCCCAGAAGCATAGCAACGAAAGAGCCAAGCTTTGCTGATAGACTGACCAGATTAAAACCCACTTACCAGCTGGAAGATCTTGAGCACGTGATTCAACTAATTAGTTTTACTCAATTTCCCTATAAATTGAGAATAAAGGAACATTACCAATTTCACAGGGTTGTGTGGGGATCAGGTGGAGATAAGGTTTATAAACAGCTCGATACAAGGTGCAGAATATAACAAGTCCAGCCCTGTCTGGTTTGGTTCAGTGGATAGAGCCTCAGCCTGGGGACTGAAGGGTCCCAGGTTCTGTTCCGGTCAAGGGCACATGCCCAGGTTGCAGGCTTGATCCCCAGTGTGGGGTGTGCAGGGGGAAGCCAATCAATGAATCTCTCTCATCATTGATGTTTCTATCTCTCTCTCCCTCTCCCTTTCTCTCTGAAATATATATATATATATATTTTTTTAAAGAACATAACAAATCTATATTGTACATCAGTCCTAATTCATCGTAGACAGAGTGCAGACAGCCCTGCTCCTGACCTGCAAACGGACAATGTGTGCTAGAATATATAACGGGAGAGAAACACACCTGGAAGAAACGCAGGCCAATGTAATAAAACAACAAATGAAACATTTGCAAATGCTTATCCTTTTCACTCACCAGGGAAATTCAGGCAGCTGACGTTTGGAAAGGACTCTGAGGCAATAGAATGGAGTCTGCACTCCCTCATATGAATATCATGCGGCCCACAGCCTCCAGAGCTATTGTGGTCATGCTAAGAAGACCATGCCCAGACTGCCTCATTAAACGGTCTGACCCATCGCTCTACTACCCACGAAAGTCTGTTTCTTCTCTCTTCCTGTGATATCACCCCAGCTGCCTCTGAGTAGAGGCTCTCAAACAAACAACTCTGAAGTGTAATTAGTGACGTTCCCTCTTCGTCTCCGACTTGGTTGTACACCTTCGTGATACTTCACCGCGCTGAGCAGGCGCTGGAGGAGAGGCTCCCCCTCACCCGGCTCTGCTTGTTTATTCCACTTTCTACTTCCTCAGAGAAGCCAGCAGAAACTTTCCGGAAAGTAGAATTCGTTTCAAAGCCATCAAGTCCCTCTCCGCTCCAGCACTTGGACCTCCCTAATGTCTTTTTAGTGTGGATTGTTTTAGTGCCGGGGCCTCAGTCCAACAAACCAGAAGAGAAATATTTCTTTCTGAGAAAAGTTGGAATCAATTGACCTAGAAATCTTAGTCATAGAAGGGCTGAGAGACGATGATAGGGGAACTGCACAGCCAGGCTGTGCCTTAGCGATTCAAAAGGCGTTCTTCTCTCTAACTGGCCTATCAGTTGCCACAGGTCTCTGCATTGTGACATCTTGTTTTTCTTAGTAAAGTAAGTTTTTCATTTAGAATTCCCATCTTCCTGTTATTGGTGACAGGGCCATCAGAGCCCCCTTTACAACTGTATCAATTCTTGTGCATTATTTTGACTCCAAGCCACCCAAAACAGTCAGGATCTTCGCCAAGTCTGTCTCCAGGGTACTCATGGAAACACGTTTAGCTGCTCTACTTTCTCTCAGCTCTCAGCCTTTGATATTGGCCTCTCTTCTAGCAGGTTTGTGTAAGGTGAAGACTTTCTGGAGGTATTGTTTGCATTAAGAAAAGAAGATGGAAGGAAGGAAGGAAGGAAGGAAGGAAGGAAGGAAGGAAGGAAGGAAGGAAGGAAGGAAGGAAGGAAGGAAGAAGGAAAGGAAGGAAGGAAGGGGAAGTGTATTATCAGTGAGCATCAATTATAATGAGGCATTTTTAGTGAGACTTGATAATGTTGTAACCAGGGAACTATGGCCTCTGAGCTGAGATCCTGGCAGTTGCATTTTATTAACCAGACTCAGGGTGCTAAGCTGATTTTCAGTCTTGATTGACAGAACCCTTTCAGCATAAACCCTGGAAAACTATTAAGAGGACAGAATCCCGTCGAGGCATTCTGCCTGTAATAGTTTTAATGCAGAAATGCATTTGATCAGCAGCATGCTGAGCTCAGATCATTTCCAGAGTGAATAGCAATGTGGTTCCAGTGTCATTTACCAAGACCAATTATGTTACATCCTGACAACATTTAAAACAACTGGATTAAGAAAAAGGCGCTCTCAATACCAGAATTTTCAGTGGATCCCATTTCACCTTTCTTTTATTACAAGAATAAGCTGAAGAAGATGGAGGAAAGAAAGAAAAAAACACTTTTAGGGTCAAGAGGTTGAGAAAAATCATAAAAAAACATAATACAATCGCAATTCAGTGACCCATCCTTTCTTTAGTTATCTTTTCTATTGCTGCAAATCATTCCCTATATGAAAGAATCCAAGTCTTTCTTTAAGCACCAGATTCACTTCCCAGAATCAGAATACACTTCTCAGCCTCCTTACCATACTGAACCTCCACAAAAGGCACTGGTTCTAATAAGGAAAAGTCCCTATGACTTAAAACATCAGCCATAAAGCCACTGAGGGTTCCACTTCAGTGGCAATATTGGCTGATCTATGGACCAACAGGAAGCAGATTATATCCAGATCATTTGCATATTAAACAGGTCAAGCAGCCGTTGCTATCTTCTGAATTAACCAGCCACAAATTTCAGCGGGATAGTACTCTTGAAATATCTGTCTGTCCAGCAAATCAAATATCAAATACTTTTCTGTTTTTCTAAATAGCTTTATTCAGTTATCTATATAATAAAAGCCTAAGTGACCATTATGGCGGAACAAACAGAACGAACAGGAGCTATGATGCGCTCCCACAGGGGGAGCACCACTCAGCCAGAAGCCGGGTGCACAGTTGGCAAGTGCAGGGGCGGTGGTGGGAGCCTCTCCTGTTTCTGCGGCAGTGCTAAGGAACAGTGAGCTGAGCAGTAAGGAGCAGTGAGCAGGTGAGCAGTAAGGAGTGAGGGGTCCCAGACTATGAGAGGAATGTCCACCTGCCAGCTTAGGCCCACTCCCTGCAAGTCCCAGACTGCGAGAGGGTTCAGGCCTGGCTGAGGGACACCTCCTCCCCAGTGCATGAATTTTGTGCACTGGGCCTCTAGTTAAAATATAAAAGTAATGCATGTTCACTACAAAGGAATCAGAAAATATAGAGCAAAGCAATGGAAAATGAAGGGTATCATCCAGAGATGAGCACTGTTGATATTCTGACATTGTCCACATATATTTAGAAGCAAAGATGTTACCTGATAATATACACTTTAATGTAATCTGCTTTCGCCATTCAGCAATATGGTGTGAAGATTTTTCTATGTCAATAAATATGGCTCTACATCACATATTCAAAGCTGCAGAATATTACGGTATCGCTAGAGGCCCGAGGCACAAAAATCATGCAAAAGTAGGCCTTTGCAGCCATGGCAGCTGCCTCGATCCTCCCTCACAGCCTTGGGCAGCTGCCTGGATCCTTTGGCTGTAGCCCCAGCTTTGTCTTGGAAGGACATCCAGCCTAATTAGCATATTATGCTTTTATTATTATAAACTAGGGACCCGGTGCACAAAAATTTGTGCACTCGGCGAGGGGAGGAGGGGGTCTCTCATCCCAGCCTGTGCCCTCTCACAGTCTGGGACCCCTCGGGGGGGATGTCCACCTGCTGGCATGCATGGCCAGCCTGGGTGAGGGGCTGAGGGCTGTTTTCAGGCTGGCCACAGCCCCCTCAGGGTTCGTGCACTGGGGGGTGGGATGGCTGGTGAGTGCAGGTGTGGACGTTTCCAGCCGGGTGGCCTACCATCGCACGTACCTGGTAGGCCTCCACCGCTGAAAGTTGGATTGCCTGAACTGCATTCTGACCATTCTCAGTAGCTTTCAGTAACCTGAGCATAAAAAGAAAGAAATTAAATGATAGCATTACCCAGTAATCAATGGTATGGTTTTGCTAG
>PVJC01008411.1:0-48588 GCA_004026665.1 Murina feae
TATACTGTGACTCACATCTAATTTCCCAGCTAAGTGGGAGAATAAATCCAAAGATATAAATTCTCCCTCCCCTATGACCAAGAATTCCACTATTCATGTGCTGCTCTTTGGTAGTCATTTGATGATTAATATTACATTATATTGTTCTACCAACAAAAGGTAGAGAAACAAATATTATTCCCACATGACCTCCTGGAAGGATGATGAGGTATTCAATGCCTTTTGCTGACAGCCTCCCTCGACCCCCCAGTACACATGGCTCAAGTCATTATGACCCTCAGTAACAGTTGCCTGACTGTCTGTTCTATACTAGAAAGCCTCAACACATCACTTCTCCACAAGAGCTAAGTCCTTCTCCTCCATTACCTGGGAGCCTGAAACCTCTGCCTTGGAAGGTCATGCTAGCCAAGAGAGAAGCAGCCTGAGCTCTCATTGATAAACTAACTAAAGAACAAGCTGGAAGACAAGCCACGCTTAAAATTGTCACTCTTTTTTGGTAGAAATTTGACTCTTGGCATTGAACTGTGCTGATCATATCTTTGTTGACTGAGAATGTTTTTTTCTAAACTGCTACATTTATTTCAGTGGTATTATACCAGAACTTTATCATGTTTATGCAGGTGAGTGACTTTTACTTTACAACTTATGAGAAAAAGTCCCATAAAATGAACTCACGTGTGTATGTGGGTGGGTGTAATTACCTTTGGGCTTTGTCTTGGTGACCTTTGCCTGGTAGAGCTCTATACTGTAGTCTAAACATGGACTGCATTCCCTTCCCTGGGTGCAACTCTATTGTAAAAAGTTATATCTGGCTTTTTTACCATAGAAAAGCAAGTGTTTAAAACTACCTGAGAAGGTAAAAAGCCAACTGCCCAAGGCAAAATCCTAGCAGACTTCCTGTGAAGACAGGGAAACACATCCCGTCGGCACGGCTCAGTGGTTGAGGGTCCACCTCTGAGCCAGGGGGTCATGGTTTGATTCGCAGTCAGGGCACACGCCCGGTTGCAGGCTCAATCCCCAGTGTGGGGCTTGCAGGAGGCAGCTGACCAATAGTTCCCTCTCATCATTGGTGGTTCTGCCTCTCTCTCCCTCTCCCTTCCTCTCTGAAATATATATATATATTTTTTTTTTAAAAAAGAGAAAGAGAAACACTTCCCTACCATCTTCAGCCAAAGTGTGTAGTGCATGCCCACTGCATGGCTGGGAGATGGGGATGTGGGGAAGGGGAGTACCCTATAGTCCTGCGCTCAAGGGGTTCCAACAATCTGGAGGCTATAAGGTCTGAGCAATGACAATGTGGCCAAGGAAGAAGACTGCACAGCCCTGTCTAACTGGGATTACTTTAGTTTATACTCTCTCTGGGGTAAAGACAGTGTCTCTTTAAAACTTATTCACTAGGTGTTCAATAGAGTACTGTGCAAATGTGGGTGCCTAATTAGTAAACCTTGTTTGCTGATAAGTGGGAAAGCATTCCAAGGCTGTACACATCACTTGAGAATCCAGGAGGACCTGTGCTTCCAGGTATAAAGATGAAGATGATAAAAATCCAATGTCCTATGAAGTGTTTATTCCAAGTGCTCTTGGTTTTTTGTTGTTGTGTTTTTTGGAAAAAAAGATTGTATACTTTTTTTTTTCAATAGCGACTGTGTACTACCAAAATAATAAGAAAACAAGAACTGAAACATTTCAGCCAAACTAAATTTTCAAGTATCTTTAGTAAAGCAAGATATAATATGTTCTTTGTGTGTGGAGATCTTGCCATTTCAATCTTTAAAATGATATAAAAAGTTCATTTTTTAAAATTGAGATATAATTGAGACATTTTATTAGTTTATGTGTACAGCAAAATGCTGCTGCATGTGTATATATTATGAAATGATCATCACAATAAGCCTAGTTAATATCATTACCATACATAGTCGCAACATTTTTTCTTGTGGTAAGTTTTTTTTTAAAAATATGTTTTTATTGATTTCAGAAAGAAAGGGAGAGGGGGAGAGAGACAGAAACATCAATGATGAGAGAGAATCATTGACCGGCTGCCTGCTGCATGCCCCACAATGGGGATGTGTGGGATTGAGCCCACACCTGGGGCATGTACCTTGACAGAGAATTCAACCGTGACCTCCTGGATCATAGTTCAATGCTCAACCACTGAGCTACACGGGCTGAGTGTGGTAAGTTTTAAAATTAGTTTCCTAGCAACTTTCAAATACGCAAAACAGTATTACTAACTATAGTATTTATTTTAAAACTGTTAAGTTTGTATTTTTTGACCATCCTCACCCATTTGCCCATCCCGCAAAAGTATCTTTTCTAAAAGTGAAAAACAATTGCAGAGGGTAAACGGGAAACCTTGTTTAAGAATTTGGCTCAGCTGCCTTCCCACTAGTATCTGGGACTCCAATAGTTTAATTTTCCCATTGTTATTGGAAGATGCTCACAGAATAATGAGGAGTTTAACTGCTTAAAACTTCAGCTTCTACCTGCATTCCCTACAGATCAGTAGCAGAGAACCATGTTCTTAGCTTGCATCATCCTGCTCCTAGATTTGCAGCCAGATTTAAGCTCTTCATTACCAGCTTACCATGCTACCTCTACTAAGTCCCACTGTGTGATAGGGCTGTGAAGACAGAAAGCTGGGCAGAGAGTGAGGAATGACTGAATTGAAGTATAAGGAAAACTCAGAAAGTTATTTGAAAATATGTGTAACTTCAGTTCACCAAACAGGTCAGTGAGCCTTTTTCTTTTAACGGATAATTTCAAACAATAAAGCAGTAAAATATTACAGACATATTTGAAGGTCTCCCTCCAATTTTATTTTCTTCCTTACCCTTGAGTTTGGTGCTTATTGATCTCTTATGTGTTTTTATACTTTCTCCACATATGAAAGTGTCCATATTCAACAACTAGTATGGTTTTGTATACTCCAAACTTTGTAAGTGACATTATACTGGCATTGTACACTACATCATTCTGTAACTTGCTTTCTCAAACAAATTAGTATGTATTTGAGATTTATACATGTTGATAATGCAGTTCTAACGCATTCATTTTCACTGAATATTTTCATATCATATTCCACTGAATTAACTTATTTACTGCCCACTTGAGGGGCATTTTCATTGTTTTCTATTTTTAGCTACCATCAGTACTACTATGAACATTTCCCAACATGGCACTTTATGCATTTGTACAAGAGTTTCTATCCTATTCTCAGAATATATGCCCTAAGTGGACTTGCTTTGTAACTTTGACTTTTGTGATACCAATTTACACTAACATTAGCAGGAGTTAAGAGTTTCTGTTGCTCAATATTTTTGACACCACTGAATATTATTGGTCTTATTAAATTTTTCAATTAGATTAATGTGAAACAGTGTCTTCTTCTTTTACTATTTCCCGTATTACCAGAAGGGTTGAACGCTTTCTCATAATTAGCCAGTTTTCCTCTCTTCTCCTCAGAATTCCTAGGTCCAATCTTTGTTTATTATCATATTGCATCATAATATTGCATCGTTTGCCTTTGTTATATTGATCTGTAGTACTTAAATGTTCTGAATGCTAATCTTTGGTATCTCTTTCAGTTGTAAATGTCTCCCCAGCGTGTGCCCTGACTTTTCACTTGTTTTCTAATGTACGGAAGTTGTTGTTTTTGTTTGCTTGCCTGCTTATTTTGTTTAATGCAGACAGATTTACCTATCTTTTTCTTCATGTTTTGAAATTTATGCAACTTAAGAAATCATTTCCTGACCGAGTTCATAAAGATATACAGTATAGGAAACCATCTAAAAGTTTGAAGTTTTTCTTTTTATATTTAATTCTCTAATTCACCTGGAATGTATTTATTTATTTTTGTATGTTGAGAGAGAGATCGAGATCTTGTGTGTGTGTATGCTTAATTATCCCAAGCACCACCTATTGGACAGTCTACCTTCTCCTAATAATCTATCACAGAAGTCCCTGTGTGCGCCCAGGTCTTGTTCTGTTCCCTATTCACCTGTTCAGCAACAACTCCACATTGTCTTGCCACTACTGTTTCATAAGGTGCTTCGAGATCCAGTAGAGTAAACCTTTAATATCTAGTAGGGGCCCCACCTTTTCCACATAAGTTATATTTAATAAGCTTGACACACACATAATCTCTGAATACACTATTTATTTTGTGTATGTAAATATACACACATTAAAAACACTATCGAGAAATTGACTTAGGTTGCATTAAATATATAGATTTGAGGACAATTAATAGCTTTATAAAATAGAGTCCTTTCATCCATGAATATGATATATCCCTCTATTTATTTAAATGTTTTTCAATAAAGTTTTATACTGCCTCCCATTAAAATTCTGTGCATCTTTTTTTAGGTTTATTCTAAATGCCTGAGGTTCTTTTTGTTGCTACTGTAAGTGGTATCTTTTGTCAAATGGTTGTCCTTTGTTGATGGTGATAGAAATAAAATTTGATTACTGTATATTGCACTCATTTCCAGCTGCCCTTTCTTAAAAGTGTTAATAACTTGTAGGTTCCCTTAAAAATTTCTTGCACACAATAGCATCATCATATGTCTTAGCTTTCTTGTCTGCTTTCTTACCTTACTCTGCTGGCTAAGTCTTGATAAACTGACTGTTTATAAAAGAGCTGATCGGCAGAAAACTTGTTCTGTTCCTAACTATAAGCAGAACACTTGAGAATGCGGGGAAATTTTTAAATATTACCAAATATCACAAGTATTGCTTTCACCCTATTTAATGTTTCAGAATGTATGCAGGATTTGTTCAGAGCACAATAGCTGCTCCAATCATCTCAAGAATCACAATACAATGACCACCATTTCCAACCTATTGCTGAGTACTCTCACACAAAGAACAAATAAAAAAGCATGTGTCTTATTAATATTTTGCAATGTTGGCCAGTTTTGTATTATCTAAAAAGTCACACTAAACAGACTCAATGTATTCAGTGCCATAAAACTCAACAGGCTGAAGCTGAGACATCCAAAAACAAAAAGGAAAAAAAAAAGCTATTCAAGTTCTAAACTGATTCCCTCTGAGGCCTTTAAAATGTACTCATTTGCAAAAACACACACAACAGTTTATTGTTAGAATGTGGAGGTGGTTTATTAGTGGCTGTACGAAATCAGGGTTAGAAAGAAAGTAGAGAAGTTCTCCTATTTTAGTGTCTTAAACAATATCTTAGGAAGAAAGTAGGGAAGTTCTTCAATTTCAGCGCCTTAAAACAAAATCTTAAAATCAGTTTTTTATCGCAGTAGTTATGTAACAGAGCGAAATGCTCCCTCTCTTTGACAGTATTTCTCCCATGGCCTTCAGGCAAATAGGTCCTGCCATAGATGTGCTATTTATTACAGAGGAATTCTGCTTGAGGCTTGAGCTTTTGGCAAAAATTTGCTGGAGCCTCAAGGCTTGGATGCAGATCAGCAGGAATCAACAGACTGGGGAACAAAGAGTTTTAGAGATTCATGCTCTTCCTTGGAGCTTATCAGCACCGGGTGTCACCAACTCTTGCCCCACCCATCCTCCTTTCTCTTGACATAAAAGAAGCCTGAATTCTGTGTTTCCTTAAGATGAAGTTAGGAAGCTTTAAGGACCCCCATCTTCTCAAGCTGGCACCTTCTCGATCAATAAACCTCTCCTTACTCCAAACTCTGAAGTTCTATTCCTTCATATTTAAAATTTAAATAATTTTAATTTTCAAATTGTGAAGTTTTCATTTTTGGCCTTTTGAAGCATCTGACACACAAACCTTGAATTGGTAACAACTACTCTTGTTCAAAAAACCACTTAGACATCACTCATCTATGGATAATAAAGACCATTATAAACTGATAAACAAAAATTAGATACAGAAGCAGAGCAGCATTAAACAGACTGTCAAACTACAGTAGGAAGGCCAGGGAGGATTGCAGGGGAGAGGAAAGAGATCAACCAAAGGACTTTTATGTATCCATATAAGCATAACCAATGGACACAAGACACTGGGGGGTAGGGGAGAATGGGGGAAGGTCAAGGGGGGAAAAAAAGAGACATATGTACTACTCATTGTAATATTTTAAGTAATAATAATAATAATAATAATAATAATAATAAAAACCACTTAGTCAGGAAGGCCTAGGACCCCAATGGCACTATTCTTCTTCTTTTTTTAAAATCTTTATTGTTCAAAATATTACAGATATCCCCCTCTTCTTCCCACATCCACTCCGATAATGACGCTATTCTGGCAGCTATTCCTCAAGCCCTTTAAGAATTGCCACTTTATGCTTCCCTATAGCAAGACACATAGAGCACTGCTCTACCTTCTATTCAAAGATGAGGTTACAGTTAAAAGCAGATTTTAAAATCTGCTTTTTAAAACAGGATTTGAAGGGTGCTACATTTTAAACGAAAGTTAAAACCTAGAAGTAGAAAATTTATCAAATCAATAAATAAGCTTATACTTTCTCAGGATGGTTTACCGCAAGATTTCTTTAAACAGCCTTCTCTTTTATTTTTTTTAAAATACATTTCATTGATTTTGTTACAGAGAGGAAGAGAGAAGAAAAGGGATGGAGAGTTAGAAACATCGATGTGCTTCCTGCACACTCCCTGCTGGGGATGTGCCCGCGACCAAGGTGCATGCCCTTGACCGAATGGAACCTGGGACCCTTCAGCCCGCAGGCCGACGCTCTATCCACTGAGCCAAACTGGTGAGGGCTAGCCTTCTCTTTTATTTACGGGACAGAGACAATAAGTGAGACTATGAACATCAGCCACTGCCACCTGCAAACCAACAAGAAAATAATATCGCTCTGACATAACAGGGAAGATAATTCCTCTTACAGAAACTTAACACACAGAAGCTATCTTTCAACTTCTCATTTGCTAAATCTACAATTTGGTATTTGTGAAGTGGGAGCAACGAGCCACTGACCCTGAGAGAAGCCTCTAAAGGGGCTTCAGTATGGCTTATTTGTGTTGTGCTGCTTGTTGGCTCACTTATAAACTGGCAAATGGAAAGACACCGCCACTTTCCCACTCTGCCCAGCTCGCAGCAGGAAAGGCGGGCTCAGCGGCCACTCGTCCCAGGGGCGCTCTCGCCGCTTTAAGCCCCGGGGAGCTGCGGGCCCGCCCACGAGGAGGAGGAGCCGGCGCTGTGCTTGCTGGGAGCTGTAGTTCCAGGCCCGTGCGCTTCTGGACTGGCTTCTTCCTGCCCCCACCGCACTCAGGCTGCCAATGGACTCCAAAGCTGCGGTGTATTGAGCGTGAGACACGACCCAAGATAAAAAGGAGAAAATCGGGGCGCCATGGATAAGCGTCTAAAGAGCATTTAGTAGCAGCAGCAGCAGCGCAAGCGGCGCGCATGCACCTGTGACTGGGTGGCCCCTGCTCCCGCCCGCCCGCCCGGTGTCTCAGGGCCGCTGGGGATACAAAGGGAGAGAGCACGGGCAAGTTTGATAGGAGTCTTGCAGGTCCTGGCTGTTAGTGGGGAGATGCGGGAAACTAGCTCTTAGGGTTTTTTTCCTCGTCCTGTCCTGCTTCACCCTGCCTTTGGGGATTATCCCACCTCCTGCCCTTTCCCAACTTGCAGAAGTGCAGTTTCCCCACCTTCTCTCCACACTCCCACCCCAGCCCCCAACCTGCCTTCTCTCTTGGAAGCCTTCCCCTGCTGTGTTGTGAAATCTGTCAAAGCTGCTCAGCCAATTCAAACTGCCCCCTCCCTGCCAACTGCAGGTCATGGGATGCCTCAAAAGGCTTGAGGTGCAGGCCCTACAAAGAAAACCCTACAAAGCAACCCTTGTCTGCTCTCTTAAATTCAGTGTTACCCTGCCCTCTTCTTCCCTAGCAAAGCTGGGACCTACTAGGAGATAGATTAGATGGTTGGATAGATAATGTCCTTAAATTTGCAAAGGGCTTTCATAGCTTCCTTTGCTCTGGGAGGTTGCATCAGTGTATGGAAGGACAGTGAGTGGCTGAAGAACTCAGGAATGTAAAACACCCTGTATTTCTCAGAGGATGGCTTTAGGCACCGTACATTGTAGATTTGTTATTTGCCTGCCTATCTTGAGAATCTGCAGACCTGTTTTGTTCACCATAGTGTCTGCAGTGATAACACAGAGCGGCCTCTTAGTGAATGTCACATGATGAAATGCATGAATACATTGTCTGCCCCTCAGGTGGGTACCCCAGGTCTGTTGGGAGAGTTGGGAATGAAAACAGAGATGCAGATTTATATAAGGATTCGGGGCAGGAAGGAAGAAGCACGTAACTGTCTGGAGAGGAGGAGGCAGTATCTGCTAAGCTTTGGAACTATCCCTCTTTGAATTAGCAGATAGGAAGTTATCGCATCAAAACCTCCACGTGAGCTTTGCCTGAGAAAGGGACTGATTCGGAGCTGAGCAGGACAGGCACACAGATGCTACCCTCTTCCAGGTGATCATCTGCAGAAGCTGCACTTTCCATGGACCTGGCTTTCTTCAGACATCTTCGGAATGCTCTTTGTGGACATGACTTCTGAGCTCACGGCACATTCTTTTGTAACTCCTCAACAGTGGAACATCTCGTCCTTGAGAGATTAAATATTTGGACAGAGCCAAAAGTCAAGTTGGATGCAGGTCTAGAAGAGGAGGGAGACAATCACGCTGCATACTAGCTGAAATCTGGGGCAAGTTCTGTTTGTTTGTTTGTTTGTTTGTTTGTTTGTTTGTTACATAGGGCCTGCATTCTCATCCTGGAGTGTGTGGAAGTTTGGAATGTATATATATTTTCTTGATGGATCATGTCTTTAGCTTTTATCAGACTGCCCAAGGACTCCATGAGTCAACAAAGATTAACAACCACTACCATAAGTTATGAGGTCATTTCTTCTGTGTCTTGCAAGCTGGCTCTGAAGGAGAGTTTTATGTTGGGAAAGAAGAAGGTAAGTTGCAGCTTCTCATAATTCGATGTGTGGTCTCAGTGGATTCTAAGGCTCCCAGAGTTTCAGTGTCTCCAGATACAAAGTGCACCGTAGCACTGGAGGTGAGGGTGGGGAAGGGGAGGAGCTAGGCCCAGAGGTCACTTTTGGATTGGAGCCTGAAGGCCCATTTTGTCACAGGGCCCTCCAGCCATGTAGTGTCACTATGGAGCCGGAGGCCTTAAAAACAAGTTGGTCTCCTAACTTCAAAAAAAAAAACTCTGAACACCCAAGACCCACCCTTCAAGATGAGAAAGTTGTGGATGGAAGACATCTCTGCTATGTTAATTTGTACAGTGGTCAAAGTCAGGGACAGATACATGGAGTGAACTGAAATTCTGCTTCCATAGGCCTTCACTACTGTTCAGGTGTGTGTGTGTGTGTGTGTGTGTGTGTGTGTGTGTGTGTGTGTGTGTGAGAGAGAGAGAGAGAGAGAGGGGGGGGGGTGTTTTTCTGCCTTGAGCTCAAATTGTCTTCTCTTTCTGGAATTCTTTCTCTCCATCATTTTCACCTATTACAATCCAAGAAGGAGGAAGTAGTTCTACTACTACTTTCTAAGTACACGCTTTTCTTTTTCTAGTCTCCTAACAAGTTCCTAACCACAGTGGACACCTGCTCCACTGGGAAGCTTTCCCTGACATTCCCAGGTCCAGGTGAGTAAGAACAGTTATTGCTCCTTGACATTCCATTTTTGCAGCTGAAGACTTAAAAGCCCTCTATAACCTGGTCTCTATTTTAAATACATCTCCACTCTTGTTTCTCTTTCAGTCATGTAGTACATTGTGTTCCCCTCAGAAGCCTTCCCTGATCCCAGAAAGTATTAACTGCCCCTTCCCTCTCTACCTTGTGACTTCGTCATTTTTAACATACCAGATCTTGGTACGTAATACACTGTATTGAAACTTTTTGTTTATACACCTATCTCCTGAGCTAAACTATGGGTTCTTTTATTACAGGGACCATGTTTATTTCACCCTTGAGCTTAGAACTTAGCAGACACTCAGTAAAAGTTGAATAAATGAGTGAATGGCCAAATGACATAGTTCCTTTACATATGTGTCCTTCCCAGTCTATTATTCTTTGAGGTTAGTAATATTGGCTCACTTATCTCTTCTTCTTAATAGCTAGCTTGATGTCTATAATAGGCACCCACTATGTCCTTCCTCTCATTTGAAACCTGGAGCACTTTCCTTGTGTTTATCCTGTGGCATTTTCTTTAGCTTGTACTATTCTCAATATCTAATCCTCCCTACTCAATGGTCAGCTCATTGAAGGCAGGAGTTGAGCCTTATTTCCTCTGGTATCTCCTGCAGAGCCTACCACAGTGTTGGGCAAACAACAAGTGCTCGGAGTTGAGCTTTTCTGATAAAGATAAAGACCCTGTCATTCAGAGCTCCTATTCCAACAATGAAATGACCAAGTATGACCTAACCAGTTTGGCTCAGTGGATAGAGTGTCGGCCTGTGGACTGAAAGGTCCCAGGTTCAATTCGGGTCAAGCGCATGCACCTTGGTTGTGGGCACATCCCCAGTAGGAGGTGTGCAGGAGGCAGCTAATCGATGTTTCTCTCCCATCGATGTTTCTAACTCTATCTCTCTCCCTTCCTCCCTGTAAAAAAATCAATTAATTATTTTTTTTTAAAAATGACCAAGTACATGAGCTATACATATCGATTTTCCCAACCCACCACTTTACCTCATGCTTGTTCAACGTTGCCAACTCCTGGGTGATAGGAAGGCAAAGTAGAAAAGACCATGTTTCACATTTGTGTTCGCTGTAATGCTCTATGTTAGTAGGTGCCCAGTAAATGTTATTTCCATGTTAATAAAGGATATAGAGCCCATCAAGAATGAATGTGCCCCAAAATACAAAAGAGCAGGTGAAAGATGAAAATCACATTAACCGACAAGTAATGATCAGTGCATACTCCCTCATGATAATAGCTTAAAAAGAATTAAAAGGCTTGCTTTTTTCCCTTAAAAGACAAAGTGCAAATGAATGCATTTCAACATCAAAATGTTAAGAAAGAAAAAAAAGTCCCTCTGATTTTGCCAGAGCTAAACAGAGAAAAGCAATCCTCCACTGTAGAATCTATTAACAGTTGTGGGAATTTTTCATCTACTCCCTTTTTGTGTGGTCAACCACTTCTCTTCCTCTCTTTCGTTTTTCTTTCCTTCTTTTTCTTTCTTCATATATATATAATTTTTTTTATTGATTTCAGAGAGGAAAGGAGAGAGTCAGAAACATCAATGATGAGAGAGAATCATTGATCTGCTGCCTCCCACACACACCCTACTGGGGATCAAGCCTGCAATCCGGATATGTGCCCTGACCAGGCATTGAACTGTGACCTCCTGGCTCTCAAGTCGATGCTCAACCACTGAGCCACACTGGCTGGGCTCAATATATTTTTAATGAGCATTAATTATGTTCTAGGTACTCATTCTTCTAAGTGCTTTATACTCATAATTTCTCATAATCCTCATTACAACTCTGTGACATGTGTCTTAGTATCTTCATTTAAAATATAATAAAACCAGGGCTCCAATTCAACAAGTTCCCTAAGGCCTCACAGTAAGTAACTGTTGGAGTCATAATTTGAACCCAGGTCTCATCAACTCTGAAGCTTGAATCTTTGTACTTAATCCCTGCATTATTATGCTTCTCTAGATAGCCCGATGGTTCTGTTCTCATACAGCTTACAATGAGAAAGACAGTAAAAGTAAATCAAATACAGGATCAGAGGTTAGGAAAGGATGACACTGGAATACGGGGAAGGCCATCTATGTTGGGAGTGGAGAAGAGTAGGAGGATCAGCAATGGCTTCTGGGAGAGCTGACAGATAAGTGGGAGTTGCTAGATCAAACCAGGGACATCATCTGGATGAGGTATAGCAAGTACAAAGGACTGGGGGTAGGAAGCAGCCTAATATATGCAAGGAAGAGTATATAAGTATTTTTTCTGGGTAAATATCTTAGTAACTTTGTTTTCAAAGCTTTTTTTTTTTTAAAGATAGCTCACAGTGGCTAATTGTCTCTGCTTTGTCTAAAAGTGCTGAAGTGTAAGGGTGAGTGGTCATTGAAATGAATTAAGGTTTTCGTTATTGATTCATTATGTTGATTTCAAATGCTCTTGAGGGGACTAGTGTGTTCTGATGTGCAGACGACAGTGAAGAGGTTGATGCCATGGCCCAGCTGCCCAGTGAAATCAGATAGCTGTGAAAAAGTACACGAGGATCCTTTAAGGAAGGGGAGTCCAAAATGTGGGGGCTATGCTTTTTCTTTTTTTTTCTTTTTTTAATGCTATCTTAATGTAGTGTTTTAAAAAAAATGTTTTTATTGATTTTTAGAGAGAGAGGAAGGGTGAAGGATAGAGATAGAAATAATCGATGAGGGAGGAACATCATCGATTGGCTGCCTCCTGCATGCACCCCTACTGAGGATTGAGCCTGCAACCTGGGAATGTGCCCTGACTGACAAGGAATCGAACCACTTGGTTCCTGGGTTGATGCTCAACCACTGGGCATACCAGCCAGGTCATATTATACTTTTTTTAAAAGGTGTTATTCTTTATCATGTTCACCTTAAATGTAAATCTGATTTAATGTAAATCTGTTCACTATAAATGTAAATCATCTTATTCTTATGTCAGTTGTGAAATGATTTCGCTAGTCACGCCACACACTCAAATTACATTAAGATCTAAGGTGGCAGGTCCATGGGGATCGATTATACCAAGCATGTCAAACTCACGACCCGTGGGCCACATGCCTCATTTATTTGGCCCATGTTAGCCTTTGAGTTTGACATGCTTGAATTATACTATTGTCTCTGATTTTGTATACTTCTGATGTTGTTAAACACACACACAAAAAAAATTAACTTTCACAGCTGAAAGTCTTCTTCAAAGAAAGGATTCATTAGGCCATTACTAGCAAAAAAAAAAAAAAAGACAACTGGTCTTGGGGCATGGAATGTAGACTACCAGCAGCATGGACAGGTAGGAAAGACAATATGCTCATCATCTCAGAGTTTTGCAAATGTTTCTATACATAAAGGAGGGAGGAGAAAGGTGTGAGCCACTCTGAAAGGATTTGCATTTGCCTTAGGTAGAGGGGATGGGAAAGGTGAAGTGGGGCTGGTTCTGGGGTAGATGCAGAGTGGGCAGCAGATGCCACAGTGGAGTCCCTACAGCTCCTGTGTAAACAAGGAGTTCCAGGTACCTGGTTAAAATAATTTGTGGAAGTAGCACCTGGAAATTAACCAGAAGTCCCAACAGATACCCAGGAACGTGAGCAGTCTTTTGTCAGAGCTGATCCACAGCTATTAACAGGCTAACTATTCAGTCTCTTTTTCTCACTTTCCAGCTGCTGTCATCTTAATTTAGAACATTTCAGATTTTTCTCCTTGTCAGTGTTTTCCATAATATATATATATTTTAGCTCTAACCAGTTTGGCTCAGTGGATAGAGCGTCAGCCTGCAGACTCAGGGTTCCCAGGTTCGATTCCGGTCAAGGGTATGTACCCTGGTTGCGGGCGCATACCCAGTGGGGAGTGTGCAGGAGGCAGCTGATCGATGTTTCTCTCTCATCGATGTTTCTAACTCTCTATCCTTCTCCCTTCCTCTCTGTAAAAAAAAATCAATAAAATATTTAATATATATACATATATATACATATATACATATATATATGTATATATATTACATTTTCAAGTAAGCTTTATATTTTAGAGCAATTTTAGGATCACATGTACACAGCCCTCCCACTGTCAACACCTTGCACCAGAATGGTTTTTATCAATCTATTCTTTAAATCAGATATATCATAGGTGCTTTGTTTATTTGTCAAATATATAGTGAGCATTTCTCCATTTGCTTAGCATTTTGCTCGTTCTCTTTGCTAAAATGGGCATAATCCCTGCCTTTATGTTGTTTATTCTCAAGTGGGAGATAGATCCATTAAAGATATAATTTTACCAAAAAAATCTAATTGCAAACTGCGATGAAGGGAAGCAGAGGCTGCTACAACTGTTTCCTACGAGAATTCCCTTGGTATGGGTGGTCAGGGAAGGCTTTCCCAGGAGAGAGTCAACAAGTAAACTGAGATCTGAAGGATTAGCAAGCATGAAATAGGCAGATGACAGGGAGGGCGCTTTAGGCAAACAAAGTAACTGCCTGCAGAGATCCTAAGGCAAGAAGGAGCCTAGTATAGTTTAGGAGGTGAAAGTTGACGGACAAGGACCGAGATGCAGCTGGAGAGTCAGGTGGAGGCCAGAACATGTGGGTGATCTAAGCTGTGTTCATTTGTCTCCACCCTAAGTGATGGGACACAGTGGATGGTTTTACATAGGAGCTGACATGAATGGATTTTGTTTTGAAACAAAGGCCCTGAGTGCCTCGTGAAGAACGGGTGAGAGTAGATTAAGATTAGAACTAGGGAGACTTGCTATGCAACTGTGGGACTAGACCCAGAGATGATGGGAGTGTTAAGTGGAGAGACAGAAAAATGGACTGGTGCCGTGAGCGTTTATGAGTTGGAATCAACCAGATTTGGTGTTTGCTTCGTAAAGATAGGAGGGTGTTGGGTTTCTAGGCTTGTAAAACTGGATAGATTCTGGTGCATTTACTGAGATGGGAAGGGTGAAGAGAACAGCAGGAACTTACACGGGCTTTATAGCTTTTTTTTTTTTTTTTTTTTTTTTACTATTCCAAATAATTACTTTGCAGTAGGCACTGGGCTAGGTGATTCATATACGTAGGAGTACTTTTACCCCATGCCATAGGGACTGGCAGTAGGTTGATTCCCATACTGCCACAGCTCACTGAGCCTTAAGAGACTGTACTTACTGTCCTTTGTTATCATTCCAAGTGCACATCGTGTATGACCGAGGCACAGCCATTGGCATATGGCTAATTGAAGCTCTAAGCATTGTTTCCAACTCCCTTCCCAATTATTTTCTCATGCAACTCACTGGGCAACTCCCACACCTTTCTTTTTTTCTCTCAATTCTATACCTGCTGCACGGTAACTTGTTTAACAGGTTCATCGAGACATCTCTCCCACCTCCCACCCCAACCCATGCTCAGTTTCAAGTCCTCTTGATCAGAGCTGGTGGTCACTAGGCAAACATGTTCTCGAACCATACATGGTAGAAGTTCATCTTTCACCCATTGTCCCAAATCCTCCATCCCATGAGCATCCCAACTGTTCTCCCCTGACCTCACTTCCCGAAGCAATGCAGCCCTTACCCGCTGTCACAGGGAGCCACCCCCAGTCCCCACCTTCCACGTCAAAGCCCTTATCAGAACAGACCATGGAATTATGTCCATCATTCCCTTCTCCTAGACAGCTTCCTCTATTTTCCTGAGGCCCTTCTGTTGTTGATTCTCTTTAAGAGCAACCAAGAGAGCACAGGATTTTTCGCATATGTTGTGCCATTCAATCCCACAACACCTCTCCCTACTTTCTTTCCCCACACCTGGTCTGAAGTAGCCATCGAAATATTTGCTGAATTAATGAATGAACCATGTTGTTGGGATGCTTTATTTGGAGGGGGATCAGGCCCGCTTTTAAGATTAATTTTAATGTTTTTTTTTTAAATTTTCATGAATAACAGTTCATCTATAACCTATTACCAATTTTAAACTATTAATTCTTTTATAATAGTACATACTTCATTCTGTTTAAATGGCTGCACTATACAGACCTGTTACTCACAAAGGAATTAGTGTTGGAATTATGGGTAAAAGGTATACCAAAATACCACTGAAAATAGCAACTAAAAAGGAAAAGCTAAAAGTATTATTTCATGATGCCTCCAAAGGAGAAATCCAGATTTTTAGCCTTGGCTGACCATCAAACAAACTTCAGAGCCTTTTCTAGGGGTGCACTGAACAGCATGCTTCAGTCTAGATGGTGCTATATTATTACTTTGTGCATTCTGTAGCATTTTATATTTCCAAAGTGCAGGACAGTCACATTCATTTGCATTTTTGCAAAGCCCTCCTGTATGGTAGCTCAGCAGTACTGAAGCCAAGCGCAAAAATAAGTGTACACTTATCGGAAAGATGCTGATAGGATCCAAATGAAATGTCAATGAACACTAATGCACAATATTCAGAATGTTAGTTTTTCTAGATACATTGCAGCAAAACTACCAAAACCCCTTTCCATATCACTTGGATTTCTAACCCCAAAAATAAACCCTAATTTTGAAGGAAATAAGTGATTATTATATTAGATCTTACTTTAAATGTTAGGGTTTATGTTACTATTTAAAACCTAAATACACAGAAGTCTTAAGTTTATGAAGGCTATGGTTAAGTCAGTATTTAACATAGAATAATTCATTTGCAATCTTGGCCAGAGCAATTTTTTAACAGTCAGATTAAGGTAAAAATTAGATACTTTTGTGACAGAGAATCTGAATTAGTTAATTAAATGGATAGGATTGCCTCAAATTACCTGAGATTTACCATTTTAAAGATCAAAGTGTAGTTAATTAGCCAAAAAACATTCACCTATCCTCACCTATCTTCAGATCAGTGCTCACTAAGAACCTGTTCTGATGGAATAAAGAACTCCAGTTCATAAAGGACTCAAGGAAAGATGGGGCAAACACAAGTGCTCATGTTCCCCTGTCATTGCTTCAAGGAAGTCACATGTGGCACCAATCTCATGGTTCAACAGGGGCTCTGCCTCCAGCCTCTCACCTTGTTTCAGACAAAAAAGGAAAAAGAGGAGGAGGAAGAGGGAGAAGAGGAGGAAGGGGAGAGCGCAGGCAACAGGAAAGCAAGACTTTTCAGTAACTTTCCAGCAGACTCCCCAGCAAGCCATGTAGCCTCACTTACTGTTCCTCACCCACTCCTGTCCTCCAACCCCCACCTGCAGTGGCACAGGAGATAAGAGAATAATGTGTTTGTTTTTTTAAAAAAAAAAACTGGGCATACTGCCATCCCAAACAAAACTGACATTCTGGTAATAATGAAAAAAGGACAACAAATGGCTATGGGTTGAGGGAGGAACAGTACTATCAACCACACCAATTGTTTTTGTTTCAATGTGAATAACAGACACGTGAATGCATGAAGCAGAAAAAGAACATGCTGAGTGATGACCAGAGCAACTGGAGGAAGAAGAGCTGGTGCTACAAAGCTTTCGTGGAGGTTGCCGCCCCTTCATGCAACCTCTGTAGGTTTTAAGATTTCAAGGCAGAACCACGTATGTCAAGTGCCCCATGTAATAGTGATGAAGGTGAGAAACGCTACATAGGGCGTGTTTTAAACTCCCCTCAGTGTGCACAAGGAGGCACATCCAAGAATGTTCGTTCCAGAATTAGTTGTTACAGCCAAAATTTGGGGAGAAAAACAACACCAAATGTCTATCAGTAGAAGAATACATAAAGTTTGGTTCATTCATATTGTGTGGAATATTTTACAACAGATAAAATAAGTACAATTTGACAAAGCTAGGTGGTAGGTACTAAAGTATTTGTTATATTGCTCATTTTGTTTTCCTGTGGGTGGAAACATTTCATAATTTTATAAATTAGCAAAACAGCACAAAACTTGGGCAGTGTTTCCCAATATTTTGGTCCACAAGCCATCTGCATTGAAATAACTGAAGATGTATGTTTAAATGCAGATTCCTGGGGCCCCTCCCAGGCCTTGTAACAGAAATTCTAGATGAGAGCCCAGCAGTCTGTACTCCAACCAGGCTACCAGGTGATCCCTAGAGGACCACCAACACAGAGTTGGTGTGAGGGAAGAGTTTAATGGAAAAGAGATATAGAGAAGACCTCTGGGCGGGACAGATGAGTCAGGTGGAGCCTGGGGGAGGATGGAAACTATCCTATATCCCTGCACCCAGGCTACCACGGCATGACACAGGCAAGGAAGGCAATTTAGTGGTAAGCAGGACCTATTCGCTAGGATTAAACTATGAGAAATGAGAACCCAAAGATCAGTGGTTTAACCAAGCAAGCTTGCACTTCCCACTCATGTGGAAGGAGTCCGCAGGTAATCAGCTCTCCACAGTGTCCGGAATCAGGTTTGTTCTATGCTGTTGCTCTGCCTGTGTTTGGCATACCACACCCACTATGGCTCAAGAGCTTCAGCCACCACAACTACAATACAACCAACAGGAAAGAGGAAAAGAGCAAAAACAGCACATCCCTTGCTGGGGTAGCACGTAGGCTAGGTTCTCCCTTTTCAAAGTGTGGCTCTGGGCCAGCGTAATCTACCCGCCACATTTCTCCTGAATCAGAATCTGCATTTTAACCTGATCCCCCAGAACCAGGCGAGACAGAGGAAGGTGAGAAACGGAGGAGGCTTGTCACACACAACGGGGCCTAGAGGCGCGAGTATCTGGGTAAAAAGTGGTGGCTGCGCTCCTGGGAGTCAGTGAGCTCTCCGTGGAAATGAATACAGTCAGGCCAGGAGTTGAGGGTTCAGGTTTGACTCAGGGAGGTGAGTGAAGAGATGGCCAGCAAAGGAGAGAACAAGGAAGAGAGGAAGAGAGGCACAAGAAACTCGAAAAGAACAGGGCCTTGAAAACATACTTTAAAAGTGTCAGTAGAATACAGATTTCATTGCCCTGCATTGCGGACTAAGCCATACTTAATCCTTGAGTGTTAGGAACTGATTCCCACTGGAGGTGATGAAACAGGTTCAGAGATGTTCACCTGCCAAGGCCACACAGCTGGATATTAACATAGTTTACAAGAATACTTTGACCTGGCCAGTTTCCAAAGCACCATTATATTCATCATCTAATTTAATCCCATAATGACTCTGTGAAGGTTACAGAAAGTGACTATTTTAATTTTGCACCTAAGGCAGCGGTTCTCAACCTGTGGGTCGAGACCCATTTTGGGGTCGAAGGACCCTTTCACAGGGGTCTCCTAAATAACATCCTGCATGCATATCAGATATTTACATTATGATTCATAACAGTAGCGAAATTACAGCTATGAAGTAGCAACGAAAATAATTTTATGGTTGGGGGTCACCACAACATGAGGAACTGTATTAGAGGGAAGGGTCACGGCATTAGGAAGGTTGAGAATCATTGAAGGAATTGCAGGACTTTCGCTTCTCGGTCCAATTTTTTTTTTTTTTTCGATTTTTGTTTCCTGATTTCCTGACATGTGATAATAATGCAGAAGGGATGGGAGTATTGGGGGAAGGGGGAGTTCGCTGACCCTGAATTTAACTGTGTGAGAGTCTAGCCTGTGACAGGCATATAACAGACCCTCTTATATAACTGATATTGTTATTATAATTACGACGACTGGTTTTGTTCAAAAGGCAAGTAATATTACAAAAGCAGCTTATTGGAATGAGGAGCACAGGAGCCATATTTGGAAGGGAAAGTTGAGGAGACTGTGTAAGCAACAAGGGTCTGAGCATTGGAGCCAGAAAAGCTGAGAGTCTACTTGGCTCCTTACTACAATGGTGATGTTGGGCAAATTGTTTAACATCCCCTTGTTCCCACATCATCCTTTTCGAAGTTGAAATAAACAGTACCTTACTGAGTAACATGATGAGGGTTAAATGAGATAAAGTACGTAGGGTAATAAGCCCAGAGCTCTGAAGAAAACGAATGTTCAGCAGTTACAGCTATCATTAAGTCTGTTTAATGGGTGGAAGAGTAAAATGAAGTAGCAATTAAAGCAGTAACAGGTTCATGTGGTCACTAAGGTGAAGCATACAGTACCCTATGGAGCTGCTTTGGGCATTTATCCGTTTATAAACTTAATATCAACTTTAAATTGAGAAGAGGATGCTCCCTCTTCCTCGGGCCCACATTTGATTGCCATGAATTTGCCTTCAGATGAGGCCACTTTCATGACTAATGCTTCCAAGTGGTATATTTTTAAATCCTGTATTTCTCACAAATGTGCTTGGGTAACTGAATCTAGCAAATGGATGTGAACCCAATAGTCATAGTTCTTTACTGTAAATGTTCACGGAAGCAGAGAAGTCAAGGGGATATGGCAATGAGCTCTTACTGCCTCATTTATGAGCGGCTTTGGCACAGCTCATGGAGGTGACAGATGCTCTGCCTCCCAGAACCTTTTTGTTCCGCCCTGAGAATCCATAGTTTCCTTTAGGATATTGATTTCTTGCTATAGAGCAGGAATAGCTATTCAATAGCCTTATTTGGGAGTTGGGGGGTGCCAGCATGGGAGAGCAGAAATGCATCAGTACTTAAAGGCAAGTTGATGGGACGGGTGGAGAAGGACTGGAGTCAGGGAGGTGGCCTGTATCTGGGAAATTATTTACTGTTTGACTGATGGACAGAAAGACTTCCCAGAGGAAGAACAGGGGGAGCAGGTAGAAAAAGCATCCAATCGCAGGAAAGCCCTTTGATGGATGAGGAAGATACTCTAACGGATGAGAAAGCACTTTCCCCAGTGGCCAGCTGGCTCACCTCATCTCTCTTGGCTTGCAGCACAGTGGAAAGATTCAGGCTAACAAATTATGGAATATACAACAGTGAACCAGCTGATGCAAACTCATAGCATAAGGAAGCGTTCTTTTCTGTTTTGATGAGGGGGTTACTGTTTTCTCTTTTGGGGTGAGATTGGATCTTTACTCCCAAAATAGCTAGAAATTGAGTTGACTGTTTATGAACAATGTCCCAAACACAACTTTTCAATAGAAATATGGGTGTAATTACAGTTTCAAAGCATGCTCACCTGCATTGTCTCATTCTACCTTATAAATAACCTTGTGAGGTAAGTGTCAATATCCGCATTGTATAGTTGAGGAAACTGAGATTTAGAGAAGATAACTGACAGCAGTATCCATACCCAGCTGTGTCTTACCACACTACCTTTCTTCGGCCCCTCCAATAAACGTCCATGTATGGCTATTGTTCCCACAAAGCATTTTTGGGGGGCCCATCTCTGCCAAGCATACTCTAGGTTTCAATAATATTTTTCCCTCCAGCCCAATTCAGTGGCTCTGATATTTTCCAAAGGCCTTAAGAGGACCTGAAATAACAGTGAGTGCTGGGAGTGGGACAGAGCAGTGCAATTTTACCAGAAACTAAGATACAGCTTCCCTGGGCTTCTGAGGACCCGTGTCCCCCGTGCCTCACTGTTCCTCTGTAGCTCACACCCCCTGCAGCCTCTCTCATATGTCCCCCTAGAGCCCCTGGGATGCCCTCCAGCCATCAGATAGTTTCCCATCCCTCAAAAGGCTCTTTTACTTCTATCTCCCTCTGGACATCTCAAGCCAGTGGTTAGGAGAACAATCGCTTATTGCAAATTACTCTCCCCTTGAGAGGATTTCCAAAATGGGAACAAACAAGCCTGGGGGAAGGGGGTCATCCTTAAACACCGATAGTATCCATGGGCAGAAAGCCTCCGCCGGACTTGCAGCTGCTTTTCCGCTTCCTCTGATAACATCCTCATTGGGGGGAACCTCTTCTATCATCAGTTATCACTGAGCTTAGAATTGTGCTATGATGGAGAAGAGGGAGCTGCCTTGCCTAAGCTTGGCAATGCAAAGGAACACCAAGCACCACTACAGAGACCATAAGAGTTACTAGCTAGTGTGCAGATTGGCCTGCATTTGGGTTTAGGCAGCACCATTTGCTAGCTGTGCTATATAGAGTGGTAATGAGAATTGAAAGTGCTATAAGTGTATTTAGAACAGTTCCTAGTACTCAGAAAAGCTATATAAGGATTAGGTAAACTGAAATTACCTACTTTTCTGCTCCACACTAGGTTACTTACATCTGGAATTCATCTGCAGTTATCCTGACCCTTCAGATGCAGGTAAATGGTGTTTACATCTCCCTTTCTGCAGATTATGGAAAACCCTAATAATCTCCCCAAGAATTCTTGGAATTCCCAGGTGTATTCCACATTTCTTGATTAGCTCAGGCTCTACACACCAGCTTCTTCAGAATTATTTTGCTCCAGGGATGTTTTGTTGTACTGCCCATTGTGTCCCAAAAATGTTTAATTCAAATTGATAGTCACACAAAATTGATCAATTCCTACATGTGTAGCAAGCTTCACTGAACCTTTTAGGAAAGGAACGGTGCAACAACCCAATCAATTTTAAAGTCAGCATCGGACACCCCTATTCTTTATAAGGCCTTTGACCATGTCCACATCTTAGAATCCTGCCTGGTTCCTTAATTCCCCTCTCTCATCCTTTCCCTACTTTCTCTCCTCCTCAAACCTTCACTCCCAGATCGCCTGAGACTCCAGATTCTTCTTGTTCTATTTTTCAGATAAATCCATTAAGTTCTCCCCATCCCTACTACTTTAAAAAACAAGCAAAAACACCAGCTAAAACTTTAAAGGCCACCACTTCAGCCACACAAAAACCTTGAAGACAATTTGAAATTATCCTTTTTAAGGATTTCATTAAATTATTGGCAAAGATTAAACTCATCCTTGTTTGTATGGGTGGGAAATGGGGAGAGGGTGGTTACTAGACATACGTTATCTCAATTAGTCCTCACAGCAATGCAGCAAGGTAGGTCTGATTCTTCCCATTTTATAACTGGGAAACTGAGATATAGAGACTATACCCAACGCCACCTCGCTGGGAAGGGTTGAGCAGAGTCAAGATCCTACGGGTCTGGCTGGAATCCCTCCCTGTTTTCACTGTACCACAGCGCCTCACGCATTGTGCTTGGCCTTGGACTCTAGTGTCCCAAGGTGATGGAAGAGATCAGAGGAGCTAAATGCAGCTCCACCCTGGGCCCTTCATCTTGGGTGAACCCCAGCTGCACTCCTGGCTGCTATCTTAGGTGTCCATGTCTTCATATATGGAGCCCAGAACTGAGCCCAGTCTTCCAGGTGGGACTGAACCAGCACACAGGAGAGCAGTCTCCTCCACTGTGTTCTTCACCCTGGATTTCTAGTTACACAATCTGAGGTCCCTTTGGTTCCTCAGACTCATTTAGGATTTATCAGACTAACATTGTTCTAAATGATTTCTCTATGTCCAGCCTTCACGCTTGTTTTCCTCATGTGATACATTTATCTACTCATGACCTTTAAAAATCTCTTCATAATAAAATGATAGTATAGGAACCCTATGCTCCCCTAGTCAAAAATTTCCTTTTATTAATTAAGAATGAATCTGGACCAATTGGCTGCATGGTAAACTGTGCTGGGACAATAGCTGAGACAAAGAAATATAATTTGGAGTGGGTGCCCTCACGTCTGTTAGCACATTGGTGAAGTGACCTACATACTTAGCCTTAAATGTTAAGGTCTTGAGACAGTTATTCAACCTTTCAAGGAACCTAGAGAAACCTCAGAATGTCCAATCATGGAACAGACTTGTCACGCTGATGGTAATTCTCTTTATAGCATTCCCTGCTGAGCCTGCCTGACATGGAGAAGACATGACATTATGAAGCTGAGGATCTTAGGATTCATCACCTGACCGTAATGCTGAAGGACCTGGGGTATCACCCGGACTAATCCTTACATCTTATAGGTGAATATATTGATCCTGGAGAGAGAAAAGTACTTATCCCAGTTCACTCTGGACATGATGTATGCGTGTAGGGGGCGGGGGGAGGGGAAGGTCAGCAGGAACTAGAGGTAGGGAGAGAGTGGGGCCGGCCACGGGAAGAAGAGCTAGATTTTGCACATAGTTAATATATTTTCCCTAAGAAATTGATACTCATGTTTTACATTTTAATGCACACCATCTTTATAATAATATTAGAGCCTTTTAAGCATGTATCTTCCTTGGAAAATGTCTATAAACATAAAGCACACATATCTATTTGTCTTCTTCTTCCCTTCTAGTGTGTGAGGGAGGCTCCTTTGCAGAAATCTACCCCAAAAGACCACATACAATCGCCACACTAAAGGACAGCCTCTCATACGCACACATCTAGTTCTTATTCCTCATCCCAGACCGCATTCCCTGCCCCTGATTCGGCAGGGCCCCTGGAGCAGAAGAGATAACGAGGGACCCTGACAACCGTTATTGGGGTTCCTGTGGTTGGGAACTCAAAACCTCACCAGCCGATTTCTTAAACACCCCGTTTCTGCGACTGGTTGTCCGAGGCGAGGGAGTCTTTCCTGCCCGCACCCGCACGCCCCGCCCCGTGCCCGGCAGTAACCCCGGCGCTGAGCTGTCCTCCCCGGAGCCACGGGGGGTGGAGGAAGGTGGGGGGAGGGGGGGAGGCAGACAAGCGAGAGAGAAAGTGCTCCTTTCCTCCAACCCTGGTCATTAGGCCGGGGCTGCTCCCTGGCCAAATGGGAACATGAACTTGGCGCCCACGCGGCTCTCCCGCGGACGGGTGCTCCGTGGGGAGGCCTGGGACTCCCTCCCCGGCTGCCTTTTGGGGAAAGAGGAGATCTGCGGAGACAGCAGAGCCGACAGGGACCAGCTGGGGGTTGGGGGGGCGGCGTAGAGACGGCAGATGGGGGCGGGCAAGCAGAGTCACCGGGTGCCTCGGGCGAGGGGGCCGCGGTCGCCCGTCGGGCCAGAGACGGTGCCCAGTCCCGACAGCCCCAGGAAGCAGGGCACATCCTCCAAGCCCACACCCTTTATTTCGGAGGGAAACGGAAACCACCGACCAGAGCGCCGCTCGGCCAGCTGCGCGGCGGGGGAGCGAGCTGCGCAGGCGCGCGGGGCCCGCGTCTGCCCTCGAGTTACCCCGGGGAACTGGGTGAAAGGTGACCCGCAGGCGCCGCTCCCGGCGGGCGTCCAGGGCCCGGGCGGCTCGTCCTGTCCTCTGCGAGGTTCTCCGAGCCTGTATTTCATCCCGCCGGGGCTGTGGCAGGGCCAAGGCTCAGGCGATGGGCGGTGGGGGTGGGGGAGGGGCGTTGAGCAGACTTGGGAAATTCTTGTTGCTCAACCCTCAACTGGGAAATTAAGTGCCGAAACGGTACAGGGTGAAGAGCCGCTTCCTGAGACCAGTGTTGAGCCCGAGTCCCTGCTGGGCGTGTGGATCACGGCGTTATTTTAATTCTCGCAACACTACGAAGGAGGCAATGTGGCCTCCCATTTACAAAAGAGGAAGGAAAATGAGGCGCAGTGCGTGCATGTAACTTGCCCAGGCCATCCAAGCAACGAAGGGCACTTTCTACAAAATGGGTGCCTGATTGTGGGATTTGGTGCCCCCCCATTCTTCCCCTCCAGTGCTAGTAACCGACAAAGGTGGCACATTTTGCAAGCACCTTTGCAGGCATTACTCGGTCCATCCTGAAACCTATGAGGTGGGAACCATTAGAATTCCCCTTTTGCAGGTGCGGAAACAGACTCAAAAAAAAAAAAAAAAGAAAGTTGCTCTGGCATCACACAGAGACTAGAAGAGTGGAGATGTTTGTGCCTCGTTTACAGGGATGGAAAAGTCAAAGCTTAGGCTCGGATTCGCCCACCGGGGAGACCTTTGGAGACTAGGAGAGATTCAAGTTAGATGGGATGAGCAGGCCTAGGCCAGGAAGAAAACAAAAAGTTCTCATCGTGGAGGTTTCCTTTGATTGCAGGTTCCATTACAGAATTACACAGTGACCTCGGCTTCTAGGAGATAGCTGGGCTGTTAGCTCACTGAGAGGAGAGGAAGAAGGCACTGCTCATGGTTTGCTGAACTTGGTGTTTACTGGGTGAGTTTATGATGGAATGAACACATTTGCAACCCCAGCAGTGGGTGAAATGACAGCTTTTGTGTGTGTGTGTGTGTGACTTCTCCTGGATTAGGATTCATTCAGCAAACATACTTAGTACCTACTCTGCTGGGCACACAACTGGAGAGCAGAGTGGGAGCTTCGATGGGCGGGAATGCCCTGCTTCTCCTGACCCCTGGAAGCCATAACATTTCCTAAGAGGCAAGAAGTGCATCGCCCAGGGGCCAAATCCCATCCCCACCTGCTCCGCCCTGCATGACCCAACTTTTCCTCAGAATCACAAAAAGCAAAAGCAGCTCTGCTCCTCTCCCAAGGCGGCCTTGGAAACAGGGAATCAGGAAAAGCTGCAGAGTAGCTGGTCAGCCCTCTCCCACCCTCATCTCTTTCCAATAATCCCCTCCCTTGAGTGTCCAGTCAGGGAATTGGAATTTCATTGCCTTGTGACCCAAAACTGTGCTCGGTTCAGGCTGAAAGAGACAAAGACTGCAATTGGACTGTTTTTTTGCCCTAATGTAACCCTGCCTCGCAGCCTCCCTGAGGCAAGGGGTGATCATGTGCGGCTCAACACTCTCAAGATGCCAGTGTGAGCTGCCTGCTGGTATTGGCAGAAAGAAAGCTTCTTGGAGACTTACATCATCACCATCCTACTGAGAATCTTGTGTGTTGGGAACTTTGGCCTCATAGCGCCCTTTGCTAGACACTTTTACTTGAAGTCCCACCTATCCTCCAAAGCCCTATGCAGTAAGTGGTGTGACCCCCATGTCGCAGAGGATAAAACTGAGGCTCTGAGGGGATAAGTGATTTTCCCACGTCACACAACCGGGGAAAGGCATGGCTGAAACCCAACTCTTTTCATTGCCCCATACATTTGTACCAATGCCCCCAATGGGGTAGGCACTTGGGCTGGTTGGGAAAAGTGTCCCTATGTATCTCTTTTTCTACCCTAATCATCCTAAAGATATTTCAGTAAAATGCACAGCAAGTGAAATTCCATGCCTTACACGCAGTTAAAAAATGAGTGACTACATAGAGGGATGAATGAGTGGACGAACGAAGGTAGAGCGTAAGATGGGGTGAAGTGCTTAGGATTGTGCCTGGCACGTGGTAGACAACAAGTGTATCCCAGATGAATGAATAAAGGAGGAAGAATAAGTCAAAGGATAAAGGATGGGAGAATTTCAACGTGAGGTACAAATACTTTAAGGAAACCACCTCCCAGACTTAAGCTCACAGATGAAGTTTATGGTCCTATTGGAACTTGAAATTCTTCTTTTTGAATTATTGGTGAAAGGTTTACTGGTGCCGGGAGGTTATCAGTAGAGATACAGAAAGTAAATACAGTCAAGCCCTGGTCCACACTCCCCTTCCTACTGAATTGCCTCTCATGGGGTTTCTTGGGTATGATTTGTGCTGCTACCAATAGGAAAGGCCTTTCATTCCATTCGTTAGAGATAGCACTCTTCATGAAGCACTACATAGTTTAGAAAGTCATAAGGTAGGGTCCTTGCTCCCAAGTGGGGAAAACATGAGATCTGGAGTCAAATGCCTCAGGTTTGAGTCACCGGTCTTCAGCACGCTACTTAACCTCAGCCACCCTTGCTTTTCCCATATATAAAATGGGTGCAAAATTACCTCACTGGGTAGCTGTAATAATCTAACAATGTAAAATTTAATAATATGAATATATAGAAAGGGAGGGGGTGATTAAGTGACAAAAAGCTATTAATTTTATTCAGAGCAAATGTGGAGAGTGTTGTCCCAGGCAGCAAGCCTCCTCTCTCTCCAGGGAAAGGGAATGGGGAGCTGTACACTTGAGGCCTAAGATGGAGTCCGGCTGGAGAGTTTCCAGGTGGCACGGAGCCTGGAGAAGAAGAGCTGAACTGCCCTGCCCGGGGACAGTGTAGGAGCTAAGCAAGTACTTTCGGGCCTTGTGCCTGAGCCTTGGGCTTCTCTACCTCTTCCCTACTGAGATATAGACGTGTCACTTGAATCCTGCGGCTGCAGGAGGAGGAAGGAGCATCTGGGAGCTGCTGAGTCCGTGGGAACTCTGCTGTGTGTGTCTCACTGTGATCACCACGTCACTGCCCTGCTCCGTTCAGCCTGAATTCACGGCAGCTGGCATTTATTGAGTCTTTCCTGGATGCCAGACTCTAAAAACTCAGGGCAAGCCCGATGCAAATATGGAATGTGTAAACATAGAATTAGCTGAAGGTTTAAGGGGGGGGGGGACTGAGCCCACAGGGGAATGAGAAATTCCCAGGAGCTACCCTTGGCCGAGATGTGAAAGATGGAGCCTATTTCCCCTGAGACAGAAAGCAAAATGAGTTTACACCTTTCGGCAAACAAACAGAAAACAAGTAGAATCCCACTTTGGCCACACAAAATGCTCCCTTGGATTTACCCAGAGATTGTATAGGGCTGAAAAGAAAGCAAACACGAGAAATACATCCTGGTCATCTTGGGATGAAAGTGAGCAGCTGAGGCTTTACAACCGTCTTTACCAGCTCAGTGGCCTTGTCCAGTCACCTTTCCCCAGCCAGTTTGCTTGTCCGTAAAATGAGGACCCTCACACCTAACCCACAGGGTTATGTGCGGGGACTGCATGAGATGATGAAGGTGAAGTAGCCACCATACTGTCAGGGGTGACGTGATCAATTCTGTATACATGGCAGCGTTTTCTTCTTCCCCACCAGATGGAAGGTCAGAACTCAACAGGGCTGAGCTCATGCGTTTGCATTACCTCACAGCCTCTTTTTAATTACAGGCCCAAAGAAAGCTATTGGAACATCCTCCTAGTCGACTCAGATATGTCTGCTTTCCTCCTTCCTAGCCACAGAAAACGTGTGCAAGTTGTCAACCCCTTGGGAAAGAAGCAACTCTGTTAATTAAGTGTAACCCTGTTCTGTCTGAAGACTATAATTACCTTCTGTGTGGATGTCTTGCCTTGAGACTTCCTTTGCTCCCCAGGGTAACTGTCAGAGCTCAGCCTCCTTCGGGTGAAAATTCAGAAGGCCTGGGATCTTCCCATCCGTCGTCCACAGAGGACAAAGGCTGATCCCCCTGGAAAGCTGCTGTAAATAATCTCTCATGGCAGTTCCAAGGACAACAACACAGAGGAAAGCCAACTCTCTGAGGCATTTCCTGAAAAATCCAAAATGCTCAAGTGTCAAGGAATTTCCCCACACAGCATCCAAGTCGTCCTGTTTTGTCCCATTTCACACTTGAATACACTATAGCAAGTGTAGGAAATTTTAATTCCCATAGGGGTTTTTCCCAGAATAATTGTCACTGGGGAAAACTGTCAAGGCTATAAAAAAAGAAGCCAGAAGCTTGAAGTCAAGCTAACCCCATCTCAGTGGTTCCTTTGGGGAAACCATCAGGTGGTCATTTTGAGAGATTAGAAGCGGAACCAGGTGACTGGGGTCCTAACCTCTGATACACATGCAGCCTGAGCTAAAACATTTCCCTTCTCTGAGCCTCAGTTTTCACGCCTGTAAACTTAAAGGTTTGGATAAGCCGGTCCGTAGGTTTCTTCCTAATTATCAGCCCCCTCTAGTACATATTTGGAGTTTTGCTATCTGCTCCCAATGCAGGGAAAGTTTTGAAACTAGAAGTCAAAATTTCAGAAACCTCGGGAAAAAAATGCCAATAACCCACCAACAAAGTCCAACTTAGGAAAATATATACTTGAGAACAATGAAAGTATTATTTAGTTCTTTGCCAAAAGTTAAACTAAATTTAACTTTTTTTTTTGGCTGAATTTATTTATTTTGCTATGTATTGAGCATATTTTTTAAAGGAAGCAAGCACACTTTATTATTGTGCCAATTTTTATTAATTAGGGGAAATACTGAATTCATTTGCTTGCCTTTGTGCACATATTTGTATATTAGATAAGTAATGAGGACCTTTACAGTTACAGTTAGGAATAACAATGAGTATGTTTATGAATTAACTATTTTTAGAGAATAAAACTAGTAAATGGTTGAGTTGCTGTAGTGGACACCAAGGGCAGCCTGCTGGTATCCGCCTATCCACCAGTTGCTATGGGTGTTCATTGCTGATGGCTCATAGAAATTGCCTCCAAAGAATGGGAACTGACTCTCCCAGGAGGTTATACTCTCCTCACTTTCAACCTGCAAGCCAAAAATTGAGTGACAGGGGGTTAAAATAGCTGGCTCCTCTCCTCGGGGTAAGTCTGTGGTATGATTTATGCTCCAGAGCTCCCCCTGGCTCAGGACAAGGCTCGACTTTACCTAAAGGGACATCTTTACCTGACTCCTTGCCCTTCCCATCCTGCTTCCTCATTCCCTTACACATTTGTTTGGTGAGCACTCCCTCAGTAAGTCACTCACACCCAAGTCCCTGCCTCAGGCTCTGCTTCTGAGACACTTGACCTAAGACAAGAATGTGTTGTTATTATGAGTGGCCAGTAATGAAAACTAGATTTGAATGTCTCCATTCATTCATCTATTCCTTCGATACTTAATGAATTACCTAGTGTGAGTCAGACACTGTTTCAGGTACTGGAGATAAATGTAATGGACAAGATAGACATTGCCTCTGAAATAAACAATAATGCTGTTTGATAGTAGAGAGACATGTCATGACAAATAAAACAGACAAAATAATCAGATTAAACAAAAAGTGAACAAGATATTTAGGATTATTATATTTAGGAGTTGTTTTTAGCTGTGTTTCTGGACTGTGTGCTATGATCAGTAAATAAGTGTTTAAAATTCAGTTTTTCTGTTGTATAAGCTTTGGACTCAATGACTGTATATGAAGAAATTCACTGTATAGATATACATGTACCTGTTCTTAAAGACATATATACAAGGCTGTTTATTGTAACATTGTTTATAATAGCAAACAAAGAAATAACTTAAATATCCATCAATAGAGGACTGGTTAAGTCCATTCTGTTCCATAAGTACTAGGAAATATTATGCAGCCATGAAAAAGAGTGAGGTTGTATATTTACTAATGTGGAATGACTTCCAAGATGTATTTGTAAATGAAATATAAAAGCGTGTTTGTAGTATTCCATTTATGAAAAAATGAATGTAAATACACACAAACATGTACACATAAACACACAACTTCTATACCACAGAATCTCTGGGAGGATGTACAAGAAACTGTTGATAGTGTTGTATCTGTGAAGAGGAAGCATGTGTCTGAATTTCCTTTTTATTCCAGATTTAATTTTATAAATATGTGCATGTATTATTTAATAAAACCAGTTAATTAAGATGTATTAAATACTTGTGAGGAAATCTTATAATATACAGAAAAATAAAAGTCACTTATAATCCTATATCTAAAATAAAACATTATTTATATTTTGGTGTATTTCCTTTTTATTTTTCTTCTGTTTAAATACAAAATTTTTCTTATAAATGAGATCATAATGTACATATATAGATTTACTAGAGGCCTGGTACACGAATTTGTACACAGGTGGGATCTGGCCAGCCCACCCTGATAGGGCAGATGGGGGCAGGGCCAGCTGGGGAAAGGGGCTGAGGGCAGTTGGTTGGCTGGCCCCACCCCGTGGTCAAACTCCCAGTTGAACTCCCAGTCAAATTCCCAGTCAAGGGGACAATTTGCATATTAGCCTTTTATCATATAGGATAGCCTAATTTTTTTTTATTGTTTTATATCCCAAGTATTTTCCTACATCAATAAATTTTTTTCTAAAATATTATTTGTAATGGCTATTTAGTTTTATACTTATAAAAATACAATAATTCTTAATCATTTTCCTGTCAATGGCCATTGAGTTTGTTTCTTCTATTTTGCTGCTCTATACTGCTACTAGACAGCTGTGAATATCTGTTTGTCCATGTGTCTCTAATTGTTCTCATAAAATATATTTCTAGATGTGTACTTACTGGTCAAAGGAAATGGATACTTTTTAAACTTATATTAATATTAAATTGCCCTCACCATAGTTTATATCCATTTATAATTCCCCCAAAGGTATATTTAAGTATTAATGTGCCCTCATGAGCACTGAGTATAGTAGAACCTTGGTATTCTTGAGGTCATCATTTTCAAATGTCCCCTGCTCAGGAACTTCCCGGAAGGCTCATGACATGTAGTCATGAGAGGATTTGGAAACTGCCAGGATGGCTGAGAAGGTCACTTAGTGCGCAGTGAGTCCAGCTGAGGGCCCAGTCTGCAGTCAGTGTAGAAGCCCTGCCACAAGGCCTTGCTGACCTCATCCTGCAGTATGACCACTTCTCATCACTGCCTTCAGCATCAGCACTTTACTGGGCAGCAGTGGTCACTGGCACCCATCATCGTAACTGAATTTCTGTGCATCAGGCAACCTAATGGTTTGCTTTGTTTCAATAATGATGCAGTATCATAACAGAGCACTGAGATTATTTCTGTGGCAGATTTATTTTAAAAGCCTTATGTAATATTCATAGACTTTGTTAGGGGTCTTTTGGGGTTACTTCAATTTCTCAGTTCTTCTTTAATGCACCCTTTGGAGGAAGTTATGTGCTTCAGTAATAGTTGACAATTTAGGATTTCCAAATTCCGGAGATGTCAAGGGGCTTCTGTTATTCCAAAAAAAATGGAATGGTAATACTTGATTGCTTTCAACGTCCACACGACCCACAACAGTAGTGCTTTTAATGGCCTCATCCTATACCTGTCATAGCATTCGATCTGGGTGCATTTGTGACCTCTATGAACACAGTTCTAATTATCCTGATAGGTGCACAATCCTACAATCTGGGAGTTCCAAGTTCTAGTGCTGGTTCTGGCTGTGATTAGCTGGGAGTCCTCAGGCAACTCACTTCTCTGAGTTTCAAGTTCCCCATGTTTAAAAGTGAAATTTATTCTCAAATAGCAAACCACAACTAGATTTCATTTGAAGTCTTAAAAGGTAGTAAGGAGCATGCACAAGCTAAAGTATTTCTAATACTGTATTTTATTAAAAACCTATCATTACATAGAAACCTATTAGGTTTGATGGGATAACAAAGAGGGCCCTTTTCTTTCTTTGGGTTGTGCTAATGCAGGAATCCTCACAACTCTATGAGGTATTACTACACTTATCATTAACTTACAGATGAGGAAAAGGAGGCACAGAGAGTTAAGGAGTTTGCTTAATGTTGCATAGCTAGTTTGTAGTGGAAGGAAGATTCAAACCCAGGTAATTTGATTCTAAAATTAATAGCCACACTGCCTACTGCTAAGTCTAATTACCTCATACTAATTGGAAGCTCTGACTGGCAGTAGTATGTCTTTAATGAAAATGAGAAAGTGAAATATTAGTAATTAATAATTAGATTTTTGCTATGCAAAAATTTTCGAGAACCTCAGGTCTTCAGAAAAGAAATGCTTTCAAATATTATGAAAAAACATGAAGATATTTGGCCAGCACTGAATTCTATGATACCCCAATTCTCCTCTAGTTCTAGTGTTCTGTGAGATTGAGGAAGAAATATGGATATTAAATAAAAACACAACAGAATATACAGATATAAAATTATGTTATACACCTGAAATTTATATCATGCTAGTAATCAATACTTCCTCAATAAAAAGAAAAAAAAAAACCTCCATGAAACATTATTCAGAATGGTGCATTTATATCCCAAGAGTATTCAAAACACTACTTCTTTGTTAAATGGTGCAAACAAGTTTAATCTTAAAAACTGATAATCAAATGAGAGTCAGTGGACTTAACTATTAAAATATCATAAAGTCAAATGCAAAAGGGCATTAGAAATGCAATTTCATGGTTGACTTTTAACACATTAATATTGTGCTGGAGAATAGTCACATAGAGTCCTACACAGTGCCTATTACAACATGCTTTATGAACACTATATTTCCCATAACAATCCTGCAAGTTTGGTGACCAGGAGAAATATAGTCAACCTGGATTATTTAGTAGCAAGAAAGAAAAATGAGAGCAAGGGCAGTAAACATTTGTCCAATAGATGAAAAATTCACCAAAGTGCTGCTGGACCCTGGCAAAATCTCTATTCAGTTGCCCTATATCCATAATGTAAGTTTAATAAAATGTCATACCAACCAATGCAATTTATAATTAATTCTACATGTAGAAGTGCCAATGTAATCGCTGCTTTGGTCAGACAACTTATTAAAAACTCTGTGACTATATATATATATAAGTCTAAGCGATCTTTATGACAGAATGCCTGGAACAACTGGTTGACCAGTCGCTATGATGCACACTGACCACCAGGGGGCAGATGCTCAGCACAGGAGCTACCCTCTAGTGGTCAGTGTGCTCCATAGGGGGAACACCGCTCAGTCAGAAGCTAGGCTCAGTGCTGGTGAGCACGGCAGCGGGGCCGGAGCCTCTCCTAACTCCGTGGGTGAGTGGCAGCAGCAGGTGCAGCAGGCCGGGATGAGTGAGAGCAGCGCGGTGCCCAGCGCCAGTTCTGGCTCCTCCCTGGCTGCCTGCTGCTTGATACACTGCTACATCCCTCTCACAATCTGGGACCCCTCAGGAACCAAAAGCGGCAGTCAGACATCTCCCAAGGGTTCCCAGATTGTGAGAGGGTGCAGGCCAGGATGAGGGACAACCCCCTCCAGTGCACAAATTTCATGCACCAGGCCTCAAGTAGTAACGATAATCTTATCATTGCATCCCTATTTTACTTCATCTTCTCATCAATTCTAATGATCCTTGTCCTGCTCAGAGTTTGCATTATATTTTGCACCATCAATGATGATTCAGATTCTTACCCTGATATTCTAGATTCAATAGAGAGGCCTGAACTTGAAGCCAAGTTGTGAACTCACGTTTTATTCAGAGGAAGGTGAATGACTTCTGGTAACCCTGACTGATTTTAATGTTGGGAGCAGCTCCACCCTCCAATTCATTGTGCAATGAGGAAGTGGTTTGCTGAGCAGGCCTTTATAAAAAAAGGCAAAAACTGTATTGTACATTCAATGTGTGAGTCATATCCCTTGCTCCTTGCTCAAGAAGAATTGTATCTTAAACAAATGATGGAATGCAACTGCTAGACACTTCTGGGATTTTGGAGATGAATAAGATGTGGTTCCAGCAATCATATGACTGGGGCATTGCATGAGAGAGTGGGAGGGTATATTGAAAAAATAAATACACGAATAACTATGATTCAAGGCATAACGTGATCAGAGCACTCAATTCCCACCAAAGGGAAAAAATTGTGTCTAGGTAGAGGATCAAAAAATTTTGAGAGAACTTGTTAGAATTAGAATTCCCCACTTTCAACAGGCATTTATTGAGCTCTGCTGTTTGCCAGACTCTGTGTCATGCATGGGGCATTTGGAGATAAAGGTGGTCCAGCCCTGACCAGTTAGCTCAGTGGATAGAGCATCAGCTTGCAGACTAAAAGGTCCCAGGTTCAATTCCAGTCAAGGGCATGTACCTTGGTTGCAGGCACATCCCCAGTGGGGGGTGTGCAGGAGGCAGCTGATCAATGTTTCTCTCTCATCAATGTTTCTAACACTATCCCTCTCCCTTTCTCTCTGTAAAAAAAAAAAAAATCAATAAAATATATAAAAAATTAAAAAAAGATGGTCCATTTGTGCTCATGGAAAAGCGCTCAGCCTACCCAGGGAAGAGAAACAGAAAGACGAATCTCACCCATCATGGAAAATGTTCTTTTAGGAGAAAGAAGAAAAAGGCTCTGGAGCCAGAGGATTAAGTAGCTTGTCTTGTGCCTGTGTGAGGATGTCCTCAAAAAAAGTGGTAAATGAGAGTTTGTGAGAACCAACATTTGACCACTGAGGCACTTACTGTTTTCTCCACTTTATGGATGGACAAACTACAGCTTAGAGTTTCAGTAGCTTGAAAGTTGCCCTGAAGTCGTACAGCGAGTAAGCAAAGATGCGGTGAGCATTGAAAACTGGGTTCTGTTGGCTATCTCTAATTGCCCCAAAGGAAAGAGAAGAAAGTTAGAACAAGCACAGAATTTATTCTACTAGCTTGATCACAAGTCCCCCCACCCCCCCAAAACAACAACAACAACAATAAAAAAAATACAACAGGCAAGCTTTTCTGGGGAAATAACACTCAGTACAGATTTTGCAGTGTAGACCACCTAATGGTTTAGAATACAGCGGTATCGTAGTACATGTAATCACTCCTTGAGATTGGATGTTTGATTGTTTCCATTAAAGTTTTGTGATTAAAAGGAGCTAACACCATTAACACAGAAAAAGGGAAAGGAGATAATGGGGAAGAGAAGGGTAGCTATTTAGATGTAAGGATAAACAAGGCCTCCCTCTAAAGTGCTTGGTGGGCATTGAAGTCACTGGGCTTTATTTTGAGTGTGGTAGGAAGCCAGGATGTTTTGAAAACATAAATAAGAAAATTTATAATAAACTCTGAAAGTTAAATGGGGACATAACCACTGATAATATTTTGTTTTATTTCCTTCCAGTTTCTCCTATGTATGTAAATTAGGTAAATAAACATATTTTGAATGTTTTACTCTTTTAAACTTAGGATCATACTATACAGGGATTTGTAATTTATACTTATAACTTTTTATTTTCATATAATTTCAAATGTTTCCTACAGAAAGGCTAGTACAAAGCCTCGTAGCTTTACCCAGATTCACCAATACATTTTGCCTCATCTATTTTATCATTCTATCTATGTGCATTTATATTTATGCATATTATTTGGTATGAACCATTTAAGAATAAGTCAAGACATCAATGTGTATTTTCTAAGAATAAGGACATTAATTCTCTTATATAACCATAGTACAATGATCAAAATCAGAAAATTTAATATTGATGCAATTAAAAGTGTACAATCTATATTCAAATTTTATCAGCTGCCCCATAAATGCCCCTGAGAGGTTGTCTTTTCTTGATTTAAGATCAAGACTTAGGTGCATTCAATTCTCACAACTTTTAGTCTCCTTTAATTTGGAACAGTTCCTCACTTTTCGTGTGTGTGTGTGTGTGTGTGTGTGTGTATGGTTTTGCCCGTGACAATTTTTAAAGAATACAAGCTAGTTATTTTGTACAATATCTCTTCATCTGCATTTGTCTGACCAGATTCAGGTGTTGCCTTTTTGGCAGTAATAGCACCAAAGTAATGCTGTTTTCTCCACTCTAACATCACCATTCTCCACCCCCGCCACACTTCTTAAAATAAACAAGTGATTTGTGAGGAGATACTTTAAGACTATGTAAATATTCCATTCTTTATTAAACCTTCAACCTTTAGCCTCCATTCATGATTTTTCTATTTCCATCATTCCTTCTATATTTGTTAGGCTTCCTACTTACTATAAAGAAGAACTCTCTGCCTTTCTCATTTTTTATTTACTCATTTATTGATATAAATATGACCTCATATATTTTAATTTTATTTAATGGGTTATAAGCCCATTATGGTCATTACTTACTTTGCTGCATACATTGTGTGATATTTGGCCAGTGGGAGCTCTTCAAGTTGGCTTCTATGTCCGTCTTGTTATTTTATGTGCTCACTGTTGTTTAAGAAATTTCTTACTTAAACAACAAGATGATTCATCTTATGTTTCCCTGACTCAATCCGAGAATCTGCTCTTTCTCCAAGGAGCCTTAGTTCCTCTTATTGAGTACACCCTCGATGTCCACGGTTAACATTTTTAACTCCCTCCTCAATGCTGAAAAAAACTGACAGTGATGGAATGCAACTTTGCTTACAGAAATTGCTATTAAACTCGTGCTTAAGGTGTCCTGATTTTCTGTGTGTACACTAAAAGTGAAAAATAAATGTGAATAAAATGTAAAAAAATGTAGTGCTGCAATAAATATCCTATTGACATTGTTAAAAAGAGAATGCAATATCACGGTGTGAAAGCTTTAGTTATGCTGCCATTTCTATACTGATAGAAATATTCTGTTGAATGAATTAGTCAAACTTTCAAGATTTTAAGATATTCCAATTGTTATTTCTACAACGAAATTTGTTCTGGTCCAGTGTATTAGTTTCCTAGGTCTGCTGTATGAAATGACCACAAACTAGTTGTCCAAAACACTAGAAATTTATGAAATCATAAAGGCAAAAAGGGTTAAAAAAAAAGGGATAAATTATTTTAAAAGTCAAATTATGGAATTAATTATAAAGTATAATAAAATATGCAGACGAGTGTGCCGATGTTTGTATTGTATATGTAACACAGTCAGGACAGCCTGAAGACAATGGAGAAATTAAACAAGAATGATCTCAGGGCCCCTTGCTTCCCCGAATTTGCCCTTCTTCCTCCTCCTCAACCTCTTTCTAGTCCTAGCACCTTGCCCTCATCTTGTTCTTTGATGACTGAGAATCCTTCTAGAATAGCTCTGTCCAACAGTGATATTATGCAAGGCCACGTATATAATTTTCTGTCTTACATTTTTAAAAGTGAAAAGAAATAGGTAAAATTAAGTCTAATAATATATTTTATTTAACCCAATATAGTCTAAATCTTATCAATTCAATATGTAATCAGTATTAGATACTGTGAGCAGCCTTAAGCACCACATACTTTCCATTTGGCAGGTAGTCTCCCTGGGCGTAGGAAGGGGGGCCCAGAGCAGAGCTGTGGGCCACTACGGCAGCCACAGGAAGGCACCAAGAGTCTTTCTCAAAGTTGCAAGTGCAGTTTCCTCTTTTGCTTCAGACCCTGCCTGCCATCACCTAAACCATTTATTGTTTCTAAAAAACTTTCTTTGTCCAACACATCTGAAGGAAATGTTACACGTCTAGCTGTAAAATAGTTATTATATCAGTGATTTCAGAGGGAGAAGTTGGTGAGATTTTTTTTCAGAAGAAAAAAGCATGCCCCGGGCTGCCATGGCAGGGATATAAGGATGCTGAGGAGAAAGGAGACAGAAATAAAACTCTTTTTTAAAAAAATATATATTTTATTGATTTTTTACGGAGAGGAAAGAAGAGGGATAGACAGTTAGAAACATCGATGAGAGAGAAACATCGATTAGCTGCCTTCTGCACACCCCCACTGGGGATGTGCCCGCAGCCAAGGTGTATGCCCTTGACCGGAATCGAACCTGGGACCTTTCAGTCCTCAGGACGACGCTCTATCCACTGAGCCAAACCAGTTAGGGTGAGAAATAAAACTCTTTAAAAGCCTCCTAGATGATTCTGCTACACCCAGTCAGGACGGCGTTCCTCCCTCACCTCTATGCAGTAATTAAAAATCAACATTGTTCTAAATACAGAATATTAGTCCTGTGGGTGATCTCCTGTGAAACTACCTACCTACTCATAGCAATTGCCAACAAGGCAGCCACTTGTAACACCTCAAATTTCAGTATGTCCCACATATCCTATGGGGACCCTCACAAACACAATGTTAAATTTCTTAACACCGTCTGACCCAATAAGTCCACTTCTAGGAATTAACTCTAAAAGAACTGTGAATAATCTATAAAGAAAGAGCTTTACACATAAAGATTTTCATTAAAGATGTACATATATTCATGAAAAAAATGAAGTAGACTAAATTTGTAGGAAGGAAATGACGAGAGCTGCGAACTGACTGAAAACTCACTGTGCATCAGGCTCTGTGCTCATCAACTCATCGAACCTGTTTAATTCTCACAACAGTCCAGTAAGATTGGTATTATTTTTATATGTATTTATTGTTTCACAAGTAGGAGCTCAAGGCACATTATAGCAAAAACTGAATGCAGTTTTGTGTAGCGACTAAATATAATAATTGTGAAGAACTTGTAATAACATGGACAATTATTAGATAACAATCTTAAGTGGAAAAATAAATAGATGGTTTGATATCAATTATATATGATCTGCATTAAAAAGGACTTGGAAACATATTACAATGTGACCAATATCTGTCCTGGGATGGTAAATTACCTTCTTCTTTGTAATTTCCTATATTCTGCAACTGTCCACAATGAACATGATTTATTTTTAGTATTAGCCAAAAAATAAAACAAGGTGTTTAAAAGTTAATGTTATGGCCCTAACCCATTTGGATCAGTGGATAGAGCGTCAGCCTGCAGACTGAAAGGTCCCAGGTTCGATTCCGGTCAAGGGCATGTATCCTGGCTGCGAGTACATCCCCAGTGGGGGGTGTTCAGGGGGCAGCTGATCGATGTTTCTCTCTCATTGATGTTTCTAACTCTCTATCCCTCTCCCTTCCTCTCTGTAAAAAATCAATAAAATATATTTTAAAAAAGAAATAAAAGTTAACAAATATGTACAGTAAAGCATTACAGTGGATGTCACTGGGTGAGTAAAACTGTAGGTTTTGTTCTACTTTGTAGTTTCTTATTTTCTGCTAATCAACAGTCATTGGTTTGAGGAAGAAAAAAATAAAAAGTTTTAAAATAAAAAGAAGAAAAAAATAAATGTCACTTCAGCCTCTGTAAGTCCAATAATTCATTCAAAGCGTTTAGGGTTTCCTTCCCCATTCCCTTTGCCACCCAATTCTTTGTAACTTAAAATAATAGACCTTTATTAGTTTTTGCTTCATAGAAAGTCATCCTTTTCAGCACTGAGCGCCACTAACAGCAGGAAGTCACATTCACCATTCACAGAGCTGTGCATTTGCAAAATGCATGAGATCAGGAGTCAGTGTGAGCAATATCCCTAGTCTGCAGAGCGTCATAAATGTGGGTGGCATAGCTGAGGACAAAGAAATGTTCAAGTCTTTGAAAGAGAATAGTGTTCCATTTTCAGAAGCCAACACAGAAGACATAAAGGTTTCCAGAAATAAGGATCTTCCATAAGTTCCCCCCACTCCATTCCCAGCCAGTGGGGTGCAGTTTCAGTGACACAAAAAAGGGCAGACACTGAGGTCACACAACCCTGTCATTTATACCACCAAGGAGCACGTAGGTCTTCTTCCTCCTGCTGGCGTCAACGTGCCCACCTTAGCCCGAGCCCTGGCGGTTTTGCACCTGGATAATTGCTGTGTCCCCCCACCTTGTCACAACACTTCCATCCTTTCCTCTCTAACCTCTTCTTTATAGAAAAGCCAAAGTGATTATTTAAAAGCATTGATAAGATCATTTTACCTCCTGCTTAGTTAAACTTTTGAGGACTGTCCCATCCTATGGCACATAAAATGCATATTCCTGTCCATGGGCTAGGAAATGCTACGGAGTCAGAGTTGCCTTCTCTCCATGGACCTCCCTGACCTCACCAGCTCCCCTGCAGCCACCCAGGAGTTCTTGCATTTCTCAGGCATGCCAAGCTTTTCCCACCACACAGCCTTCAAATCAGCTGTGGCCTCTTCTGGGAGAACTCTGCTTTCTCTTCATGGTTTCCACTAAATGTCAGCTCCTTAGAAAGGCCTTTCTCACCATCCAAGTGAAGCAGCAATCCTGCTCCCGCCCCTGCCCCCAATATCCTCTACCACTGCACCTCATCATTTCCTTCACAGCATTTGCCACAATTTGTAATTACAATCACATGCCACTTTATGACAGGGATAGATTCTGAGAAATGTGTCGTTAATGCGATTCATCGTTGTGCAAACATCATGGAGTGCACTTCCACAAACCTACATGGTGTAGCCAGCTCCACACCCGGGCTATATGGTATAGCTACTGCTCTTAGGCTTCTAACCTGTACAGCACATCACTGTACAAAATAACACAAGATTAAATCAAGCACCAGAGAAAACAATACAATCAAAAGGTGCAGTAAACATGAGATGTATAAGGCTGCTGCCAGCACAACATGACATTCAGATTTACAGTAAACTTTTTTTTTAATAATTAGGAAGAGTACCCTCTAAAATAATAATAAAGTATAGTGCAGTACATATGTAAACCAGTAGCATGGCCATTTATTATCATCATCGCGCATTACTTACTATACATAACTGTATGTGCTGTACTTTTATATGACTGGCAGCACAGTAGGTTTGTTCACACCACATCACATAAACACGTGATTCATGCATTGTGCTATGATGTCAAGATGGCTACCATGTCCCTAGGCAATAGGAATTTTTCAGCTTCATTATAATCTTATGGGACCACCATCATATATGTGGTCCACTGTTGACCGAAATGTCATTATGCAGCACATGACTGAATGCATGTCTACCTTGTTTTTTTGTTTATTGTCTGCCACCCAGAATGTAAGCCCTGATTTACTTACCATGGTATTCCTTCCCAATGTGACTCTAGAAGAATGCCTGGCACTTAGTAGGTCTTCCTGGAAAACAAACAACAAACAAAACAATTTGTTGAATGAATGAATGAATGAACTCAATTCTATCACTTATTCACTGTGTCCCTGCATAGTTTACTTAATCTGTCTAGGGCTCACTTTCTTCATCTGTACAATGAGAATACTAATTACCTATCTATCGGTAAATGCTTCTAAAACGTCTAACACAGTAAGTAGCTGTGCAGGACTGGCTCTCCCAAAATTATAGCTCTCATGATGAAGGTTATTCTGGGCTGGGCAGTTTATAGAGAAATCCGTTTCATCTTGTGAACTGACAGGCAGAGTTTGTTCCTCTAATTGGTGATGTCATTTAAAAAAGCACAGTGCCAGGCACAGAGTGAATGCTTGATAAATGTCTGATCAATAAATTGATTGTAAACTGAAAACTTTAAAATTCTAATCTTTAAAAAATTCACCACATGCATTGTTTATCATTTTAAAAATTGAATACAATTTAAATGTCAATCAATAGGGGCATAGGTGAGTAAGTCTGATATATCCATATAATGTAATTGTGTCCCTACATAGATTGGGATAAAAACCATTAATTTTTGACATCTACAGATGAAATCACTTAGGCATAAGGAAAAGAGGAACTTGGACAATAAACACATGAATTTACTAAAGAAAACAAGTACACTTTTGTACTGATATGTCCAGATTGGCTGTGAACTATCTTCAAATTTACAAAGGGAGCTTAAGGTAAAATGAACATTATTCTAAGAATCTAGGGTTGGCTTTCCATGCTGGCTCGGCATGAAATAGCTACTTGACCTTGGGTGGTTCCTGCCTAATTCTGTAAAATGAAAGGCTTGGCCTAGATGATCACTATGGTTCTACTGCTTCTAGCTCTCACTGTCAACCATCGCTTGCTAATTACAATAGTCCCTCCTTTAGTCCCTCAATAGTCTCTTTTTATCTGCTGGTTAGCTTCCATGGTTTCAGCTACCACCAGTCAACAGCAGTCTAAAAATATTAGGTGTAAAATTGTAGAAATAAGCAATTCGTAAGTTTTAAATTGCGAGATTCTGAGTAGCGTGATGAAAGCTTGCCGAGGACATGATCCTTTTGTCCAGCACATCATGTCTATGTGCTCCCCACTCATTAGTCCTTAGCAGACTCAATTATCAGATCAACTGTCTCCATATCACAGTGCTTGTGTTCAAGTCAACCTTATTTTACTTAATAATGGTCCCAAAGCCATTATCACAAGAGTACCGATGCTGGCAATTCCTTCAGGTGGAAAGGTGAGTACAGTACAATAAAATGTTCTAAGAGAGAGAGACCACACTCACATAACTTTAATTATAGTATATCATCATAATTGTTCTATTTTATTATTAGTTATTATTGTTAATGTCTTACTGTGCCTAATGAATAAATTAAAATTTATCATATAATAATATACATAGGGTTTGGTACTATCCATGGTTTGAAACAAACACTGGGGGTCTTGGAATGTATCCTCCATGGATAAGGGGGGGCTTACTGTAATAATAATGGCTTATCTACATTGCTTAATCACATGAAAATTGCTAATTCTCTTATCTGATAGTGGAAGAACCCAACTAGTGCTCTTTCTGAGCACTTATAAATGTGCAAAGAGGCATTAGTCTAGCACCCTAATTCTCTATCATCCAAAATTCGTATTTGCAATGAGAGCATGAGCTCAAATAACTGTGATTTAGACTCCCAAATTCAGAAATCTTACGTTTTCTAGGTTCATACTCTACAGATAGTAATTTACCAAATAACTACCAATTCTTACCAGTGACATTATGTGATCATTTTATTACCCCTAATGTAGTAGCAATTACCAAGGCTTCAAACCACAACCTGTAACTCGTAGCAGTGCAGAATGGTACAAAGAATGCAACGTCAGCCTCAGCGTCAGCATCAACCAGGATTGAGTTCAAAACCCAGTTTAACCCATAGCTGCCAAAAGATCTTGGGAAAATCCCTTAATCCCATGAATTTCTGTTTAAGAATAAGAATAAGAATAAGAATAAGAATAAGAATAAGAATGTCTCTCTCGCCCTGACTGGTTTGGCTCAGTGGATAGAGCATCGGCCTGTGGGCTGAAAGGTCCCAAGTTCGATTCCGGTCAAGGGCATGTACCTTGGTTGTGGGCACATCCCCAGTGGAAGGTGTGCAGGAGGCAGCTGATGGATGTTTCTTTCTCCTCAATGTTTCCTCTCTATCCCTCTCCCTTTCTCTCTGTAAAAAAAAAAAAAAAATCAATAAGATATATTTTCTTAAAAAGAGAGAATGTTTCTCATTTATATTAACTGACATTTACAAGGCACCAGTTTTATTGCCTGGTATGTGGTTTCCTTTTCCTATTGACAACTGGGATCTGCTATGGTTTCCATTTGTGGGAGGACAGATGGAAGTTCAGAGTGATGGTGGCCCCACCCCTGCCACAACCCAGCTCCTGAGAAGTCAGCATTTTCTGGTTCTAAATCTTAGTGTGGCTGGCTCACTCCTAGGTTTCATGAAGAGCCATTCACTTTTCTAACATTTCTGAGCACTTAACTCTATTCCAATCACCGATCTGGTTCTCAGAGGTTAAAACAGGAGTAAGAAACATTCCTTTAATGAAATTATAGGCCAGTGAGGAAACACTAAAAAACAACAAGAAACAAACAAAAATAATAGCTAAATAAATAACACATCCTCACCCCAAATGCAGCATGATAGGTGGTAGAAATGGGGGTATTAAGAGTACCCTGGGAGCATTAAATCCCACATGAGTATTTGAGACAGGCCTCATGACGCAATGTCTCAATAAGAAGGGACATTGGACTAACTCTCTAAAGATAAGTAGGACTTTACTACGTAGAGGAGGGAACTCTAGGCGGAGAAGTAGTACTGTCAAGACCACAAATGCTCAAGTGGCTAAAACTGGGTGTGGGGTGGTACAGAGAGTGACATGTAGAATTCTGGGAGGTAAGACTGGGAGAATGTGTGTGCTGAGGCAGACTATCATTAAGATAATTACTCTGGAATTAGGGTATTTCCAGAACAGGAGCAAATAGAAGGAACTGCATACACCAGATGATTGTAGTAATCCAGGCCAATGAAAAGGTCTGACTTTAGCATGGCAATGGGAGTGGAGACGGGGAAGTGGATTCAAGAACCATTGAAGGAACAAAACAAAAAGGATTTGTGTCTGCCTGAACTGTGTTTGCCGTTTGCTTCTTTTGCTGAACTGAGCTGCTTATTATATTTAGGGCCACGTCTTAATCATCTTTGTCTCTCTTGCTACAGTACAGTATTAGCAGTGATACAAGTCAATGGTGAGGAACTGTCTACTGAATGAACGGTGCAGGGTAAAGCAGAAGGAATTGTTGAGGATGGCTGCGGATTTTAGCTTTCATATTTGGATGACTGTTTGAACGAAGAAAGTAAAATACAAGAGGAAGAACAGGTTGGGGTAGAGAAAGGACTTGAGTTCAGTTACCATGTATGAGGTAACTATGGGACAACCCACAGTTGGATATCTCTGGTTGGGGCTCTTGAGAAAGCTATGAACTGGAAAAGAGGTTTCAGGGTTCTAAGAGAGGGTGATGCTAAGAGGAATGGGGCGGAAAGATCAGACCTCCCATGCATAGATGGAAATTTGAGTCTCTCCTCATAGACTTTCTACTCTTTTCTCCTTTTTCTTTTTCTTTTTTAAAGTACCTACCTTTGCTATCCCCCCTCCTCTCATCTGGGTACTAGCTCAACCCTCTGTGGATATCAGCAGATTCAAATTCCCCATGTGGTTTAAGGGAAAACACCCAAGTTGGTTCTATAACTCCCTCTTCTTGCTCATGATACAGTCATTATAAAGTCTAAATATATTAGATTTCCATCCCCCCATCTCCACCAGTCCTCTCCATCCTTGGCACTCCCAAAGTTTTCCAGCTTGATGAGGAAACTCATAAGGGGTAACATAATAAAGAGAACAGGGATGCCTAGTTTCATGGGAGAAGGAATCACAACTTGTCCAGAAAAGCAAACTATAATTCTAAAAATTCCTATACAAAGGCAGGAAAACTGATGTTTAATAGTAACAATAAAAGGCCTACTGCTCCACTTCCCTTGATAAATAAAAAATTAGCCTCCCACTTCAAGTTCTCTCAGAGATGGCAGCTTTGAAATAAAAAGTAAGACAATTTATCCCTGTCAATTATAGGTTCCCATGTAATTTTCTAGCTCATAAAAATAATATAATCTTACATTTAGCAGGAGCCATTTTATTTCAGCAAAAAATCAAATCGCTTTAATAAATTTATTCCACTGCACCTCAACCCATCTCTTGCTGGCAAGGAGAAGGCATAGGTGTTTTTCTCTAATTTTGTCGGACAAATCTAGCCACAGAGTTATCAAACAGTGGTCTAAGGTCACATGCCAATCACATAAAATTAATATCTCAAAACTTTAATCAGAGGCTGAATACCTGGCTCACTAGATGTTCATTAGGCTGGGCCATCTTTCATTCCAACCAGTGTTCCTGAGTAAATACAATCCCATAAAAATCACCTTAAAAGAGTCTTTGATTAGAAAAAAAGACTCTTAAAGAAAGAGCATCTAAGCATTTTCATGCATTAATTTATTTAATCCTATGATATACTCATTTTACTGATGAAGATACTGAGTGTTAGAATAGGCTAAATAATTTTTGCTTAAGGCTAAATAGCCAGTTAAGTAAAGGAGCCAGAATTTGAATCCAGGTCTGTATGATTAAGTCCAAGTTCTTGACCACAGGGCAATGCTGCTCACAATGTCATGGAATTTCAGAATTCAAAGCAGTCTTATTGATTATCCTTCTCATTCTCCTATTGCAGCCATGAACGATCTTCTATATCTCTGATACCTAATGACTCAACCATTATTTGAACATCTAATGGTAGGAAATTCACTAAGAGGGTATGTCGTCATTTTAGGGCAGGGAAAACTCACTTCCCTGAGCATTCTTCTCCTGAGTGGTGCAGTTTCCGGATAAAAATGGAGCAGTGTCACCAAAGGACTATAGAAAGAACAAGGTAAGGAAAAAGAGGCAACTCCAAGGATAGCACGTTTCATTTATGTGGTTAATATGCAAACAGATGCACCTTTCTACTCGTTTTATTTCTCCCTGATCCTATGAAGACATCAATCCAGCAACAATTCAAAGATGGTAGCCAATGTGTGAGATTATCCGAAATCCTCAGGACCAAGGAGCAAACGGCCAGTTCCTGTCTCGTGAATAACTCACAAACCCTGAAGGAATATCCAGGGACATGGAGCTCTTCTCAGTGTGGGTGTCTGCAACAAGTTTTCCCGTCACTTCCCTGGGAGAATTGGTGGCTACAGCCTCCAAAAACTCCCAAACTCACCAATAGGTAATGACTATTTTTTGAAAGCCAGCTGATCTAATTTGAAAGTTAACTGAAACCTGCTGATGGAAGTATGAAGACTCTCTGGTGACTCATAACTGTAAGATTCAAGTAAAACCCCACATTTCATTTACCCCTTTGGCTCTGGCTTTCTTTAGAGGCATAATGTGCCCAAGATAGAACTTAGAACAATACGCCGAGTGTGTATAAATCTGTAATGGCACATAATAGACCTAATAACTCTGGAATTGGGAATTAAAATTAGTTCTTTTCCAGTTTGGGTGTGAGGGCCTTTGAGAATTTTATCTAAAATAGAATAATTGCCAATATGTTGAAGCTATATGATTTGCTTAATGGTTACAGAGTTTCTGTTTGGAGACAATAAAAAAATTTGGAGGAATAGTTGTGATGGACAACATTGTAAATGTAATTAATGTCACTGGATTATATGCTTAAATGGTTAAAAATGGTAAAATTACAAATTTTATAAGTACACATTAGCGCAACTGAAAAAAAATTAACAATGTAATATACCAAAAATAAGTGAATTGTATACTTTAAGGGGGTGAATCATATAGCACATGAATTATATTTCTTCATTTTCTACAGAGGCTCACAGAAATCCACTACACCGTAATAAACCTTACTGAATAAAATTGTAAAATATTAGTGACTTATTAAGATTTTCTTGATTCCCCAGACTGCTGGAAGATGCCTTAAACAGAAAATCTCTGGGTAACTTCTCTTTAATAATAGCTGTAAAACCACTTGAATTCCAAAACAAAGGAGAGAAGTTGTAGTTCCCACAGAGAGGAAAACATGCCCACTTCCACCCACTTCACTTCCCCCGGAACTAATCCTCTCCTTTGGGAGCTTTCATAAAAGAATCCTGGGACTTGGGTCTTCAAGCCTTTGTCAGGCCAGTGTCACTAGTCCCTAAATGGTGTTGACCAGAGAGGCCAATCACACCCCATGAAGAACTTACACATCAATGGTTAATCAGAAAATAAAGAGCTTATGAGCCAAGTGAAGAGCTGAGAAAACCTCCTCAATAATTCAAGATGAAAAAATAAATAGTTGCGTAGGAAAATAAAATGGAAAGCTGTTTGATTAGTTCTGTAATTCTCAACAGTATAGTGTCCCAGTATACATAGGTGTAGAGGTTGGTTAGAGATGCCTCATTGTTATTAAAATTTAAGATACCAATGTTTGAAAATTGTTTATTTTCTTTTAAAAAATAAAGTAAATAATTATATATAACTTCCATAAAGCTAAGTCACCTCATGGCCCTACATAAACTTACAGTATGAACATGACAGAATGAAAGCATATAGTTATCTTCACTCCCTCCCCAAACTCAAATAGAGTAATATTAAAGGAATTTTAGAAAGTTTTTTTTAAAAAACAATCTTCTATAATAAAAGCGAAACATGCAAATGTGACCGTTAC
>PVJC01008412.1:0-48421 GCA_004026665.1 Murina feae
GGTTAATTTTAATATTTCACTTTTATAGAGTAGATTAATTAACCTGGAATACCTTACTTCAGAGTCAACTTGATGTGTGTATTTTATTTCATGATTTCTTACTGATTTATATGAGTTCCAAACATATGGTCACTTGCAAGGTTGAATATTTTTGTAAACAGGATCCTGTGGCTTGTATTTGCTGTAGAAGTTTATCTAGTGCAATGGAACAAACCAAAAGTAATGACAAATGAGGAATAGAAGGGAACTAGTCAGGTAATTCCACCTCATTTATCTTTTTGGGGATTTCTCTGAGGTAAAAAATTTCTCTGTAAACCTCCCAAAGAAGTCCTGCAGGTCAAGCAAACACATCTGACAACAAATTACTGTAAGTCTTCTTGACTTATTGAGGAAAAGTGACCAGTGTGATAAAATACACTGCATTGCTTCTCATATTTCCTTGCCTCATTTCTCCTTTCTCACCTTTATATCTCTAGGCTTGCTTCCTCTAAATAAAGTATCATCCCTTCAGTCCTTGCCTCAGGCTCTTCTTTATAGAGATTTGGTTAAAACCAGAAGTAATTCTTGAAAATGAGATTTTAAAAATGGTATTGCTCACATGTCTAGAAGCAGTAAAACTAATTGCTATGCATTATAGTAAGACTAGAGGCCCAATCCATGAAATTCATGCAAGAGAAGGCCTTCATCTTCCTGGCTGCCAGCACTGGCTTCCCTCTGGCACCCAGGACCTGGGCTTCCCTCCAGCCACAGGCATCCGGGATCGGGGCTTCCCTTGCAGAAGAAAGCCATGCCCACCTACCACAGCTTGCCTAGGCCTCCCTCTTTGGGGTGATTATGGAGCCCCCTGGTTGATCTCCCACCAGCAGGTAGCCTGGGCCTCCCTCTGTGGGGTGATCATGGAGCCCCCTGTTTGATCTCCCCACCAGCAGGTGGCCTGGGCCTCCCTCTGTGGGGTGATCATGGAGCCCCTGGTTGATCTCCCCAGCAGCAGGTAGCCTGAGCCTCCCTCTGTGGGGTGATCATGGAGCCCCTGGTTGATCTCCCCAGCAGCAGGTGGCCTGGGCCTCCCTCTGCGGGGTGATCATGGAGCGATGATGGCTGGGTTCCCAACAAGCGCATCGCACCCACCTCGGCTTGCCTGGCTCCAGTGGGTGTCATAGTGTGGTCCTGGATGGTCATTCCGCTGTTCGGCCATTCAGTCAATTTGAATATTACGCTTTTATTGTATAGGATGCTATGCACTGCGATCAGTTAAGTTCCCCTCACCCCCTGTGGACATTGAGACAATTCAGTTGGAGGGAAAGGCATTGGGGCACCAAGAAGTTGCAGCCCTTACTTGGTATGGGAACAATATTACTTTGCTGTTGTTTGCTTTGGTTTTTATTTATTTATAAAGGCAGTAAAGTGAGATGGCTGCTTTTGATAGCACTGGAGATCTAATTTAAAAAAAAAAGAAATACAAAAGAGAGTCAATATCAGCTTAAGGAAGACTATGAGAACCAGAAGGCGCCCATCAAAGCTTTAAATTTCAGTTTTCTCTCTGGAAATCTTAGGATATGAATGCAATGAAAATCAAGCACAGGAATTGAATATGAAGGTGGCTGAGTTACAAAGGGGATACACACATAGTCTCAGTAAGTATGCTATGCCGAAGTCAGGGATGTGATAGGAAAAGTGTAGAATCATGAGACCTGGGGTAGTAATATTTGAGTGAACAAATATGAGAATTTTGAAGCCCCGATTCTCTTGAACCTTTCTGGCCAGTGAAAGCAGCATCTTCATCTTTTCCAGAGAAGAATAACTTCCACTTCACTAGATCATTCTATTATTTCACCTGAAGCAGGTCCCTTATAAGATGACTCTCTATCACAAGACTCACCCCTCACCCCTACCATCCCTTGGATGCTGGTCAGAGTTAGGTCTCAGCACAGTAACCGTGACAGAAAAGTACAAGCCTAGCTCTGAAGAGAAAAATCCTTATGCTAAAACCAATTCCAGGATTTATTTAATGTGTGTCAAGAAGAACAAGGGGAATAGTTGTTGGAATGTGCAAATTTCTATGTTATGCATTAATGACACTAGAGAGACCCAATGCAGGATGACAGAATGCTTAGAATGCCAGCTATATTCTCTCTTCAATATCCCAGTGCTTGGGCAATTAATGGATAGGCCATGGTAACAAATACATAGATTATGCAAAGGCTCAGAAGCATAAACTCTCTCCCACCAAGGCTGATCTAACAGCTGTCACTGCTAAATGCAAATCTGCCAGCAGCAAAAACCAAGGAGCAATTCCTCAGGGATACCAGGCAGCCACCTACTAGCAGATAACAACATCAACATTCTTTTACTTCGGAGGAGGATTTATCTTTAGTGGAATTGACACATACTCCAGATACTGTATATACTCCCTTCTTATAGAGCCTATCCCATTAGACCATCTGAGAGCTTATAAAAACTCTTACCCATTGGTATGGGTCCAATACAACATTGCCTCTGATCAAAAGACCCATTTTATAGCAAAGGAAATGTGTTAATTGGCTTATGGTTGTGAGTTTATGGTCTTACTATATACTCTATCACCTAGAAACAGCCAGATTGATAAAAGAATGGAATGTCCTTTGAAGACTCAGCTAAGACACTGGCAGTGTGACAATGCTTGCTGGGTAGGATCCTGTCCTTTAAGATGTGGCTAATGTTTTGTTCTGTTTAACTAATTACATTGCTCTGGAAGATAAGGGATGAAGATAAGAGTTGGCCATCCCAACTCTCATACCCAGTGACCCACTTGCGGAATTTGTGCTTCCATTTTCTTAATCTTAGGCTCTGCCAGTTTACAGAACTTAGTTCTGTGGTGAGGAACACTCTTTTCCAGGGCATATTACACTGGACACTGTAACTACCACAAAAACACTTTGGCCTCCTCGTATATCAGTAGACCAATAGGCTAAGGAAAATATTATCTACTGGCTATGGTCGTTTATCCTGTAATTATAAGGCAAAAGAGTGAGTGCTACACTGAAAGGGAGATATGGAAACTTGAAAAATCACTGGGATATCTCTTTATACTTCCATGTCTCATAACGACTATAGTCAGCTACATCAAACATATCTGAATAAGGGCAGAGCAACTAAGTACTCAGAACTCTTAGGGATTAAAGTCTGGGTCACTCCCGTAGGCAAACTATCTAGACTAGCTAACTTTCTTCATAAGGGTGAGGGGGATCTGCATCATAGATATTGGATGAAGGAATACTGAACATTAATTTTGCCTCTAGAAAAACTATAGCTGTAGGCTGCAGCTTCCCTCATGAACTCTTGCTTTAGATTTTCTTCAGGATATCACCACTAGCCGCCATACTAAATGTGAAACATGGGACTTGCGCTTACACTCTCAGAGAAACAGTGGGAACCACTTAATTTTGAAAAATGGAGCTATATTGTACTCTTGGAACTTCTTGTCAGAAGATGGTGATGAAGAAAGGAAATAAGGAAGAGCCCAGAAGGGAGACTGGCAGGGTGAGGAAGTGCTTTACTTCGGGTGGCAGAAGAGGGACTCTGAGAAGGTAAAACTGAAGCTGATTCTGCAGTGAGGGAGTGGAGGCGGCAGCCTGTGCAAAGGCCGTGGCCCAGGGGCACTCTAGATCTCCTCCAGGCCTGACAAATAGATTTGGACAGATCTAAAACAAACTCCAAGCAGCACTATTCACAATAGCCAAGAGATGGATACAATCCAAATGATGAATGGACAAAAAATATGTTGAATGCCCTTTCGAAGGAATGTAATTTAGCCATATAAAGGAAAGAAGTACTGATTCACAGGACAATGTGGATGAATATTGAAAACTTGATGTTGAGTGGACGTTATGAAAGACCAGATATGGTATGATTCCATTTACATGAACTGTTCAGAGTAAGTAAATCTATAGAGACAGAGAGGAGACTAGTGATTGCCAGGGGTTGGGGCTAGGGGGAAGTGGCTACTAATAGATATGGGGTTTCCATTTGGGGTAAAAAAAAGTTTCTGGAACTAGATAATAGTTATGGTTGCACACTGCAAATGTAGTTAATGCCACTGAGCTGTACCCTTCAAAATAGTTTACCACAATAAAATATATTAAAGAAATGATCTTAAAGGCAGACCTGTTTATAACAACTGCTGAACTCTCCACTGTACCTGACTTCTTACACTTCAGGTGGCACCCTTGAAGGCAGATGGTGACTGGCAGCAGAAGTGGGCTTTTCTGTCCCTCCCAAACCACTCCCTCTTTCTTGTGCTGTTGACTACAAAGAACAATATGGTTTTCACCCCTTCACTCAAGAAAAATGTGTGCACAGGACAAAACTGTACCTACTAACCCTAGAATTGCACCAGAAATAGTGAAAAACAGAGAAAATTTATCATTTAACAGTTGTTTATGCTTTATGTCTTCTGTGGCACCCAGAAGCCTCTCCCAGGTTGCACTGGTTTTGCTTTTATTGAACTGATTTTTTTATTGCCTCTACCTTTTTGTATAGAATATTTTTTATAATATCTATTTTTGAAAGTATTACTTATGTCCCCTTCTTCTCCCACTGACCCCTTTATAGCCCACCCCCACTCTAGGCTTCTACTACCCAATTGTCTGTGTCTATGGGTTATGTATATATGCATATATGTTCTTTGGTTGATCTCTTCCCACCCCTTTTTTTATATGTGCTTCTAATTCTTAATTATAAGGTCGAAATCTTTCCTGATTGGTACCATAAATGTTTAAGAAGTATGACTAAATCATTTCTGGTTTTCTACTTTTATTTTCTACTGTGTGTCAGAAAGCATGCTGGCAGGAGATCAAACATCCAGGTTTAACACTTTGAAGTTGATGTCATGATAGATATTGTAGATGCAAAGACCCAGTACATTCTTCCAAGATGCTAAAACAAGAGCAGGGAGAATATTAACTCTTTAGAGACTGGACAGCCAGTTTTATTGTTCATATGTTCCAGGGCACCAGCTCTACCTTTTTATGCAGCAGCGTGGGACTGTGGAGAAAACAAAGATTTTGGAGTCAGAATCCCAGTCACTTATTCAGCTAACTATTGGACAATGAGCAACCCCTTCTAAATTTTGCTCAACAATTTCTTAATCTATAATATGGGGAGGGTTGTTAAAAGAAGTAAACTGTATGTGTCAAAAGCAGCCAGGACAGCATAATTATAGAAAATACTCAATAAAAGAAAATTAATATTGACCATAGCAACAATCGGAAACTTCTCTCCAGAGAATAGAGTAGGTGTTTGAAATGGTGATTTACCAATGTAGAGCAGACAAGAACCAGCTCTAGCCAGACTCATTGTCCTAAATAAATATAGGCCTATTCAGATTATCTATTTCTTCTTGTGTGATTTTGGCAAATTGTATCTATCAAGTTACTGGCTCATTTCACCTAGGTTATCAGATTTGTGGACATAGAACTATTCATAGTATCCCTGTGTTTTCCCTGTATTTTCCATAGGATCTGTAGTAATTTCCCTTATTTCAAGATGGAATGTTCATTTACCGATTGGGGAAGATTAAGAGAAGGAATGTTTGAGGGGAAGATGAAACCCCCAGTTTTGGACTGGTTAAATCTGAGGTAATCCATCTAACTGAAGAAGTTGATAGGAAGTTGAATAAACAAGTTGTAGTTTAGCTTGTCCTGTCAGCCAACTGTATTAAGGAAGAGGGTGGGATGAACTATAGTAAATGCTGCTGGTAGAACAATTAAGGTGTGGATAAAGGTTAAATCTTTCAATTTAGCAGTCTTGAAGTTATAGTTGTTCTTGATAAGAACAGTTTCAGTGGAGTTATGGCTTAAAACTTGAGAATAGAACAACAAATTGTTGGGAGGATTTCTGGGAAAATTCCATAAGAGATTGGTAGATAGTTGATTTGCCCTGTAATGTTATATTTTGATTTCTCCTTGGAATCATGTATTCAAAGTCTTGGGTTCAATGGCTATTTGAAACCATGGGTCAACCTTGAGAGTGGAAACCACAGGAAACTGATAATAACACAACAGGCAGAAAGAGCATGTGTACCTGATGACAGTGTGAAGTCACCCTACTCATCCTGAATGCCTATTTTAAGATGTATTTTATGTAAAACATACATTTATATTATTTATTCCACAGTTATTTCTATTTTGTGTTACTATCAGCCAAAAACAATCCCTAACTGATAGAGCCCAAATTCAGCATCCATTCCAGGAATGTAGGTGACTAGGACACTTACAAATGTTTATGCATAGAAATTATTGTTTGGAAAATGCACAAAAATACTAAGAGAATTTTCCAGCTGGACCTCATTCTCAAAGTGAATCTCAAAGACAGTTTTATACCAACCGTATAATCTGGAGGAATTCCAGGAGCTTTTTAGGAAGAGAACGTGACTGCTGTGGCTGCTGATACTGCTGTAGTTTAGTGAAAATGGAAAGGCCGGAACGATGCCCTTTGAAGAAGAACAAATGTTATTAAATAATGGATTTTGTCCCACCTCCTACAACAGTCAAGAGCAAAAGGATGAAAAGGGAATCCTTTTCTTCTATTAATAACTCCTCAGACAGGCTTATGCTGACAAAGCAGAAATCAACTGTAAAATTAGCAATTTTGCCTGCAAATTAGACCATTGTAAAGTCATAAAAAGAAAAAAGGAATTAAGAAAAAAATTTATTAATAGAGTCAAGGATGGAACAACCATGAGTGATAGAGCATAAATACCCAGACAACTGGTACTTATTTTAAAGAAGATATCACCTAGGATTTAAGTAGCTGTTTATAGCTGTGAATGAAGAAAGTATGAATTTATAGCTCTTGGATCAGTGGCCTGCCTTAATGGCTCCTTGGAGCAAATCTATCAGAACTTGAGGAGCATGAAGTTTAGGTCGATGTTAATAAAAACTACCCCATCCACCTCTATCTGGGATAGTACTATTCCTTTTTAGAAAGGCAGTGCAGTAAGTGGAAAGAGGTTAAACTTCAGAGGCAGACGAAGTTAGGTTTGAACCTCACTCTGCTCTATTACTAGCCTCGGGAAAGTGTTTTTACCATTCTGGCTTTCTTATTTTGTTTTTTATCAAAACAGGGGATGATTGTGCCTCACTGGGCTAGTAGCATTAAATTAAATACCATACAAAGAAATTGATCCCTAATAGGTTGTTAGCAAATGCTACTCTCTTTCTTCTTTCCCTTCAAAATTGGAGGGCCAGGAAGGACATACCTTCTTCTCACAACCCATGCAAAACAGTTACAGTTAGCTCTCTGACGTTCTCCCCTTACGCAGGTCAACCCCTACAGAGGAGCTGAGCACATTTTCACAATTTATGGCTGGTCTCAGGCAACAGGCTCCCATTTGCAATTTTATGAAAATAATAAGTCAATATCCAATAGCGGGTAATTAGAAGAAAGACACTGAGATCCCTTTAATACTAAAGCAGCAGGGGCCTCCATTCCAAGAAGAAGCATATCGCAGAAGAAGAAATTTGAACTCAGTACAGTTCGCTTCATTTGTAGTGCTGGTAATTTCTACCATCATAGCCATCTAATACTTCTTAAGTTCTAAGAGGATAATGAGGAGTTTGGGGCTTTTTCGGGGGGGGGGAGGGGAGTGGCTCTTTTAGAGGTCTTGAGTGAACCTTGATCATTCTTGCTTTCTTAGTTCGAGGGGGTATTTCATATATGAAACACACATTTTCAGGCCTAGGGCTGGAAAATGGAAAAATATAGACAAAGCAATCAAATCCACAATGCACATGGAAGACGGACACTATTTGAAGGGGGATAAATCATTGAGCTAGACTTGAATAGCATTTTATTTATTTTTCATTAATCCTCACCCAAGAATATTTTTCTATTGATTTTTAGAGAGAGTGAAAGTGAGGCAGGGAAGGAGGGAGGGAGAAAGATAGATGATAGATAGATAGATAGATAGATAGATAGATAGATAGATAGACAGATAGACATTGATGTGAGAGAGACACATTGATTGGTTACCTCCTTCATGCATCCCGACTGAGGCTGAGGATTGAACCTACAACCCAGGTACTTGCCCTTGACCAGGAATTGAACCTACAACCCTACACTGTATGGGCTGATGCTCTAACCACTAAAAAACACCAGCCAGGGCCTGAATAGCACTTAAAAAATCTTTTTCTAATAATGGCTGTAGCTTACAAGACTACAAATTTATGAAAATCTAGCTGTATTAAAAACTCAAGTCAATCACTTTCAAATGGTGCAATGTAATCCCAGAATCATTTTCCTTCAACCTTTTCAGATCTTAAGATCATAGAATCTTCTACCTCCCCTACCTCCCTTTCCCTCTTTTAGTCATCATACTGCTGTCTGTACCATACTGTTTATTTTCCCCCTAATCTCCTCCCTTATTCACAGTTTTGTTTTCCAGGGTTTTGCTCCCTCCTCTATCCCAGGGAACCATGGTCTGAAAATATTAAATGGAAAATTCCAGAAAGAAACAATTTATAGGTTTTAAATTGCACACCATTCTGAGCAGCGTGATAAAATCTGGTGCTGTCAGCTCTGTCCTGCCCAAGATATACATCATCCTTTTGTCCAGTAAATCCACTCTGTATAGGCTCCTGCCCACTCCCACCCATTAGTCACTTAGTAACCTTCTTGGTTATTAGATCACAGTCTTACAGTGTTTGTGTTAAATTCACCCTTATTTTACTTACAAATGACTCAAAGTGCAAGAGAGTCATGCTGGCAATTCAAATATGCCAAGGAAAACCATACATGCTTCATTTAAATGGAAAGGTGAGTATAGCACAACAAGATATTTTGAGAAAAAGGAGATCATATTCATATAACTTTTATTAGAGTATATGGTATTATTATAATTGTTCTATTTTATTATTAGTTGTTATTCTTACTGTACCTAATGTATAGATTAATATTTATCATAGATATGTATGTATAGAAAAAAACATAGAATTTGGTATGCTCTGTAGTTTTAGGAAGAAGGTTTGGAATGTATCCCTGTGGATAAAGGGGTACTACTGCACCACAAACCAGGGGACATAAAAGAGCAGAAGTGTCACAGTTCTGAAGGTTAGAAGTTGGAAAACAAGGTGTTGGCAGGACCATGCTGCCTCTGAAACCAATGGGGGAGAATTCTTCCTTGCTCCTAGCTTCTTGCTTCTGCGTTGATATGACCCCCTATGAACATTCTCTGTATATGTAATGTTTCATACATATGCTTGTGTAATTTTCCACTCTAAGTAAAATAAGTATCCTTAAGAAAGAAAATAAAAAAGGTAAATTGAGTTGCAGCTGAGGACCCCACTCTCAGGGCCATGAGCTGGATTCCTTTCCAGATTGGGTAGCCCAAGAAACAGATTATTCTCCAAACAGTGGAGAGAGACTTCAAAAGGGAGCATGAGAAACTACAGCTGGGAAGCCCAGATCAAGAGGCTGCAGAAGAGCCCTATTGCTGACCTAGGCATGTCCAAATCTGCTGTGAAAGAAGATATCCTTAAACATCTTTTCCAATGCCTCCTGTGAGCAAAACCAGGACTTCCTGAATATGGTGACAGCGTTGGGCATGGCCAGGAAGGAGTTGGATGCCTTCAGTCAGCAAAATGTGAACCAGATCCAAAAGACCTGGACTGAACCCTTAATAAAGTTTGGCAGAGTCTTCCCAAGCCTCATCGTGGCAATGAAACAGCAGGAATAGGTCTTACAGGACTATAACAGATTAAAGGTCAAGGTGGAGAAGCACAAAGAAAAGGACCAGTGCTAGTCAAACTCCACCAGGCCCAGACGAGCTTCAACTTGTAGGAAGCAACTTGGTAGCCAAGATCAAGCAGCGCCTGGATGAGATGCTATGGTTCTACAATAGTCAACTTGACTGCTTCCAGCCCTGCTTTGAGTCCCTTATCCAGCACAGATGGTACACTGCTCTGAAATATTTAAGATCTGTGGACACTTGACCCAACAACTTGACCAGCCTGGCTACCCAGTGGGAAGGGGAGAATCAGGCCAAACTGAGTGAGCTGACGAGTAAATGCCTATTACCCTGAGAAGACTCCTGGGACATCAGTCAGTCTCTCTAGTCATTTCAAGCTTAGGCTCAGGCAGCTGCCCTGCAGAAAGACCTCCCTCTGGGAAAAGCTGGCAACTGGAGGCTTGGGGACAGAGGCAGCTCCTGCTCTACCTCACCAACTCTTTACCATGAGCCTGGCACCAAGAGCCCCAAGCAGGCTACTACCTTCCCACCCAATGGCGAGAGCCTGCAGACACAAGTAAGCTATGTAGAAAAACCCCAGGGGCTTTCTTATTTCAAAAAAAAAAAATCCATCTGAAATGCATCCTGGCCTAGGGCCAGAGCTTCTGGCCTTCCAATAGCATGGGCTTCGTCAGCTCGCTTGAGGTCTTAACCTTGCTTGCATGGTTGGGATCACATCTATCTCCATAAGATGCATATGGGGAGTCCACCCATTCTCATTTCCTTTTTCCACTTCAGAAACTTTTTTCTTCTTCTTGGAGAGGCCTGGGGTACCTCCCTGGAGATTCTGAGAGAGCCTAGTCTTCTAGCCTTGACAGACTCAGCCTCCAAGCAAAAGGAAGGCTGGTTTAGCCCACTTCTATCCCTCAGATCAAGGGCAGGGAAGAGCCCCAGGCCTTGTAGGTTCCCTAGGTAACTGGGAATTAATTTATGTAAAATCATAACACAGAAAATATCACAGATCAATTCATGGACCTCAAAGCAAAAAACAGTGGATTTGTGCTGGCAATTTTTTCTGGGTCCAAAAGGGAGCAGTGTCCCGAGGCTGTCCCCTCAGGGGAGGAATAGGAAGTGATGGTCCCAGGGGAAGAATTCCAGACCCTGGCAGTGGCCAGGGGCAATAGCTGCCCTAGGATATGCAATGGATGAGTGCTTCAGATTGGGGTCCCTGGGCTACCTTGCCAGAAACCTCCATAGCTGCCCCAGGGCCTTTGGTCTCCTATGTTCCATTGATTAAAGACAATGAAGAAGGGCTTCTAGCCTGAAAGCCAAGCTTCACCTTTGTAGTGCCTGTCCCGAAAAGGTTAGGACTGAACTAACAGCTTGCTTCCTTTTTTGCATCTACCTTCAACATTGAGCCAACAAAGGAAAGCCAGATGTGCTCCCCCCTCATCAATTACAAAGATACACCTCTTCTATTCAGCCCACCTCCAGCTTCCCCAGGCCAACACTTTCCTATGGGATGGGCCTTTCCCTTCACCACCATAAAGCTTTCTCACTCCTTAGTTAGCCTTTCATCTGAGTCTCTGCCCAATGCAAGTGCTGGGGGTAGCTGACTAGCTGTCAGTAAGTAACACTTGTGCCCATTGGGTGATCTTCATTTGTTATTGTCTGTAAGAGCAATAAAGCACTCAGAAAAATACCCCTCCCCTCCACAAAGAAAAAAAACACCTATCTAGACAGGTTTTTGTTACAGTGTTTATTGATGAAACAGTTCCATTTAGGAAGTTTTATGCATCAAAAAGCTTTGAATTTGACTAAGCTGTCCATTCATCTCTGAAGAAGTAAGTGGCATTTAATTTTAGCTACTATATTTTGCAGCATTAGAAACCTTATGCATTAGGTAGTTTCTCAAAATGTGACTCTTTATGCAATGGCATTTAGCAAACAAGAGTCTATCATCTCACCCGGATGCATGTAGAAAGGTCTCATGTGAGAGCTCTGTGGTAAATAGCTGGTATTCAGCAACAAAAGTACTCCTAACCTGAGTTTCCTACCACCTATATGGGCTTTTTACTCTGAGAACTAGTCTTCTTGGCCACTTCATAGCCAATGAGGACATGTCAGCAATTGCCCCTTGGGTAACTTGGCATTAGAGCACCAGGCCTGTCTGAGAGTGGGGCAGGCATTATGATTATTTCCAGGTAAATAAAGGCCTATTTTTAAAATGCCCATTTGAAATATAAATCAAGGGTTCATCATTCTCAGAATTGAGTTTTGAACAATCTGGTATCCCGAATGCTCCGAAGTTTCCTTGGTGTTCCTTGGCCTCACTCCAGTCTGCTCCATCGTCATGTAGCCATCCTCTGCCTGTGTGTCTCTCTCCTCTAATTGTAAGGACACCAGTCATTTTAAATGAAGGGCGCACCCTGTTGCAGTATGACCTTATTTTAACTAATTATATCTGCAATGATTCTATTTCCAAATAAGTTCACATTCTGAGGTAGTGGGCTTAGGACTTTAATATGTCATTTTGGGACACTATTTATGACAGAATATAGAGATGATTGATAACTGGTCTCTGCATTGGATACTTCCTTGTCTGATAGCTTACAGATAGGCAGGCTTAGAAATTAGACACAGTTGGCTTTGAAGCTCAGTCAAACCCACTTTCTAGCCAGATGACCTTATCTAGATAACTTAAGCCACATTTACCTACTAAAAAATGGGGCAAAAATTTGAGAAAATTAAATAAACTGAACGTTAGTGAGAGTGTATTAAGGTGATTAGCAAGGGTAGACACTGAATAAATACTATTTTTCCCAGTACCAAGACTTCGTTATCTGATCAGTTTATTCACTCATGCATTTATTCTTTTAGTGAGCACCTATTATATCCAAGCACTAAAGTATCATTCATATAATATGGAAAATGACAGTGATTACCATTCAACTCTAAGCTGTATTTTAATTGAAACATTTATTTCACAAAATGCCAAAACAAATTCAAGATAAGAAAAGTGGCCACTTGCCCACAACCTGAGTTTTGAAGAGTGATGAAGGGAAAAAGAACGAGCATTTATTGAGTGTTTACCATGTAGCAGACACTGTATTAGGTAAGTTATAGACAGTCTCATTGATTCTGAAATCAACGTGGGGAGGTAGTTGTTCAATTAAGGAAGCTGGTCTCAGGAAAGTGAAGAAACCTGCCTATGAACATGCAGCTAATAATTACTATGAGCTTTTCCCCCATCACTGCCACACTGAGGAGTCTGTGTGCTGTTGGTTAGGCATTTTATTGTCAAACTGAAGATGCAGAGATGAATGAGGAGGAACAATGGCTCAGTACTGCTTTGCCAGAACGCTTTACTCTATGCATTTTATGGCACTTTATCTTCAGGCCATTTTTCTACCCACTTCTGACTTTCTTTTGATATTACATATGAGAACAATTCAAGCAAAGCCTAAATTGTGCCAAATTCTGTTTACTTTTTGCTGCATGGGTTTGGAGAGACTCACTAGCACCCTTTAACCACAATCTCTTAAAATCAGAGTGGCAAGGGATGTCGTCAGTGTTCACATATAGGACCCATTACAATATTCTAATGGCCTCCATTCTCTGTTCTAAGAAACCAGGCACCTACACATTAGCTGGAAGCGATCCTCCAGCTTTACAGTCTTATCCACTGACTTCCTCAAGGCTCTGCATCACCACCTAAGGATGCATTAAAACTAGTGCCAGGTAACAAGCTCTCCATATGGTTTGTCTTTCCAGAGAAATCCTACAAGCTTTGCATCTTGGAAGACCATGATAGCCATGGTGTTGACGTCTGTTCCTATGTTCTTTCCCTTCACTTTATTGTCTGAAGGGTTCATATATTCTCCTGGACACCAGCAGGAACCTTAAAAGTCTTTCAAAAAATAATATACTCCTTCTGTTGTTTTGGATAACCTACTTCAAAACTCTTTTGGTATTTTATCCTGAATATACCGAGGTTTATTATGTAGGTTTTAGTTTATTCATTTGTCCAGATGTGGCTCTGAATCAGACTATTCAAAATTGAAAGGGATGACTTCTTACTGGCATTACTGTCAATGAGGATCAGCTTTAGGAAACTAAGTGGCAGGAACCTAGAGCAGTGGTTCATAACCAAGGGCAATTTGGCCACCCCCAATGCAGGGAATGTTTGGAGATATTTTTGGTTGTCATAACTGGTATGTGTCTGCGTGCTATTGCTATCTATTGGGTAGAGGCAAAGGATATTGCTAAACATTCTACAATTTCAGGCCATTCTTCCATAAGAAATATTTACCTGGTCCCAGTATCAGTAACGCTAAGACTGTGAAATCTTGACCCAGAGGAATATTTTTATCTTTCGATCTTTAGGCGTCACCTTGAAAACATTGTGACCTGTGTTCCAGGCTCAGGTCAACTATTTAATAATTATTTTAATATGGTCAAATGGCTTAGTGCTTTTGGACATTAGCTTGCTCATTTGTAAAATGAGGGAAGTGGCTTTTGGGAAAGAAATTGGAACAAGTTGAACTACTAACTCTATTTTATGGTCAAAGGAAAAAAATATTTAATATTTATGGATGTTCATTGAAGAATTATTTTCATAGTTAATATTATAAAACAGGTCTGTTTAAATAAATGTTAGTTTATTCATTTCACAGAACATTATGAGGCTGTACAAAAAACCCCAGTTCTCATAACATGACAAATGTTATAATGTTAAGAAAAAGAGTAATGGGGTTCAAATTTGTACATAAAGTAGAGCAAAGGGAAATTTGTTACTTCATTTTCTGAGCTGCATCTGTCCACATTTCTTACTGTTACATTCCTCACAGTGTCTTAGATTCACTTATTTGTGTGTATCTTTATAACCAGACTGCGCTCTTGTGTGGATGACGGTGAAGTCTTAGTCACCTTTCCCACTGGTATCTTGTGCATAACTATCTGTATGGTGTCTCCTGAGACAGGCAAGTGCTTCATGCTTTGCTTTCTTCATCCAAAATAAGCAGGAACAATGTTGTGTACCTCTGAGTTGCTGAGAGCAATTAATGAGGCAATGCTTATGAAGATCATTACATACTATGTCTGATACGTAATAACCATTCGCTAAAATCTAAACTTAGTTATTGTCATTACTTGCAACTCTGCCAATAATGAGATATGAAACCTTGCCAAAGTAAATTCAGATCTTACCTTGTGTTTTCTGTACTCCTCTCCCCCCGGGGTAAATGAAAATTTTTACTAGACTATCTGTTTTCTTTCCTAGAGTCTAGATTCTTATGTCCATAATTCTAAGTATTAAAGGCTTTAGGAGCATTGTGGGAAGTTTAATGTCGTGCAGACTTGATAAAACTGAAAATGACTCCATTGACCCTGGTCCAATGAGGCTGGGGGAACTCAACAGGAGGGAGAATGGTAGCCGGTGCGTGGGACAATGTGGTGAGAGGAAAGAGCATTGGGTTAGGTATCAGAGAACTGGGCGCTAACTTGGGTATTATGTGGCTGCATATATCATTTATCCATAGCAGCTTCCAACTTTCTCACCAGTAATATCAGAACAAAACATATAGCAAGTCTGACCAGTGCGGTACAGTGGTTGAGTGTCGACCCATTAACCAAGAGGTTCCCGGTTTGATTCCCAGTTAGGATACATATGCAGGTTGTAGGCAGGATCCTCAATAGGAAGGGGTGGGGGTGAAGGAGGCAGCTGATCAATAGGGTCTCTCTCATCAATGTTTCTATCTCTCTATTCCTCTCTCTAAAAAAACAAATCAATAAAAATATATTTTAAAAAAACATAAACAATCAACAACTCTTCCAACTCTTACCTTATATGATTTTGCCCTGTTCATTTTCATCCAGGCTTGCTATTCTGAATTTATTCTTCTATGTAGTGGTTGTTCCCCAAACCACTATGTGGCTGCCTTCCTCCCTCAATCTTTCTCTAGGTTTTAAAGAAAACTTGTGTTGTCTTCTCCTTTAGGTGCTAGCTTCTTAACCACTCTTGTTTGCTGCATAGAAATCCTAAAATAATACCCTTTCTTTCTGCATCAGAATGACCATAAATGAGGCTCATGGGACTAAAAAAAAATTCATCTGGTACTGAGAAGTCAAAGGCAGAGAGAAAATCATTCACAGGAACTGGAGATGTTGGAGGAATTACAGATCAGAAGCCTCCTGGAAATAGATTAATAATCCTATATAATAAAAGGCTAATATGCAAATTGACTGAATGGCAGAACAACCAGTAGCTATGTTAGGCACTGATTACCAGGGGGCAGATGCTCAACTCAGGAGCTGCTTCCTGGTAGTCAGTGCACTCCCACAGGGGGAGTGCCACTCAGCCATTAGCCAGGCTCTTCTGCCTCCACATCAGCATTAAGGCAATGCAGGGAACAGGCCTAAGCCAGCAGCCAGACATCCTCTGAGGGCTTCCAGACTGCGAGAGGGTGCAGGCTGGGCTAAGGGACCCCCTGAGTGCATGAATCTCATGCACCAGGCCTCTATTAATGAACTAGCTGTACCCGGCCACGTGTTGTTGTGGCTCAGTCTGGTTAAATGGAAAAGAAAGAGAAAGTGCATGTTTAATTGCACAATGCCTGTGAGTATACAATATTTTTTGTTGTTCTATTGTCTGTGCAGATTTAGAGATTGTCTGGTTTGCCAACTCTAGAACATGGAACATATAATTGTCCATGTAAGAAGCAATCTATGTCTAGATCTATATCGCACAATTCTAAAGATTGGCCCTGAGCTTTGTTGATGGTGATTGCAAACACCAATCGAATTGGGAATTGCAATCTCTTAAATTGAAATGGCATATCCGTTGGTTGGAATCATAGGAATGTGAGGAGTGAGGACATCTTCACCTTTGAAAGGTCCTGTCAAGATTGTTGCTTCTATGATGTTGCTCATTAAATTTTTTACTGCAAGACATGTGCCATTGTAAAGCTTTGGCTGGTTGATATTTCGCAACATGATAATTAGCATGCCGCTTTTCAATTGTAGTACATGTGGTGTCATCCCTGGCAGATTGAGTGAATTCAAAAATTCTGTTGGATAATTAACTGCTTCATCTACTTCCACAACAGTGTTGATGGACTTATATGTGGCTGTCTTGCTTTGAATGTTAGACTGAATAATATTGTTAAGTTCGTAGACGTCTTTGTTCTTGGCCTCAGAAATAGCTCATTCACTCAGCCAATTGTGATTCTTGTAATTGATTTGAATATTGGGAAATACTCTTTAAACCATTTCTTTCTTTGATATCATTAAATTTCATGGATCATAAATCAGAAACATTAAAATGGAATCGGAAAATATTTAGTATAGTGTGTGTTGCTTTTACATCCAACAGATGGCGCTGTTTTTCAAAAACAGCATTTTTTAAAAAAATACACAGGTGTGACATCTATATAATAGTAGGTATATAAAAACACGCGCATATTCAAATTCAATGTTGTGTCAAAATTTCAAAGCAATCGGTGAAGAACTCTCAGAGATTTAAGATTTTGAACAAACGAATATTTACATTTTTATTTATATAGATAAATAATTAAATATTAGACTTACCCAGTCTTCCTCCACAAAGAACAACAGATAGATGAAGGCAATTTTAGACTCAGCTTTTGAACAGAATTTTAAACAACTGTAATCTATGAAAAATGAAACTGGCTACCTCTCAAACTGGGGAGCATCAAGCTAGAGAGTGGAAAGTTTGAGAAGATTCTTGCTTCTGATGAAAGAAAAGATTTAATAAATTTCAGATTCTTTTCGGCTCTGAAACCGTGGTCTGCTCATAAATGCAGCAATGCTGAGAGGATGGAACAGCTTTCATATCAGGTGTCGGGCATTGTGCTAGAGGCCTTGACATTTTCACAATGACCCCAAAACAAGGCCCTTAATAATTCCATTTTGCAGATATGGACATTGTAGCTCAGACAGAGAAACTGTTTTTCCCAAGCTTGTAAGGGTTGCAATGGGGTTTGGCTTTATATCTGGTGAAGAATCCTTAAGAAGCCAGAAATCAGCAGTTCTCATTGTCTTGACTGCACTGGTTTGGCTCCTGGACTCCTTGCAGGGGTCCCAATTAAAGAGCACATTGTTAGCTGCTTTGCACATAGAGGAGGAACAAATAACTCATACTCCTTGACAAAGAGGAGGGGGAAGATATCTGTGGGAGATATCTGGGAGGTCCTGCCATCTGCAGGCAGTCATTGCAGCCTCTTGGAAGCTGAATTGCAGGCCCCAGGCCAGCCTGTCAGAGTAGCTGACTAGCAGAGAACTCGGAGACTATTAGATGTTATTAGACACACGAGCCTGCCCACAGGTTACACTGTGGAAGGAGGAGCTTAGGAGCAGAGAGCAATGTCAGCAGGAGGAAAGGGACGGATGTGACTACTTTGTGCTCAGCACTATGTTGTGCTCAGCACTTTTTAAATATTTCCTCTTTTAATACGTCTCCATAGTCCTATTAAGGAGATTATTATGTTCTTCATTTTTCCAAATGAAGATGTTAAGACCAAAACAGTTTAAGTAAATTGTTTTACATTATTTAGTAGACCTTGGTTATTGAGCCAATTTTGTCTGACTCCAAATTCTACGTTTTTAAACAAAGTATGGTTTTCCAAATTCTATTCACTGGTGTTCCCTTTCAGGTTTCACCATGTCTGAATAGCTCTTATACTTTTAGTTAACATTTTTCCATAAATCAACTACCCTCCTTACATTTTATTTACATGAATGCACTTTAGGAAGAAAATGTATAATGCAATCATAATTGCAAAGCAATTTCATGTGCCTTAAATGATTATAATAACAAAATAAGCACATAAAATAGTGTTATAAACTTCTTGCAAAAGAGTCATATCTGGAAGGCCTTCTGCCTAATGTATACTTTCCTTGTGAAAAATAAAGATTAGTGTAGTGTTAGAGAGGTGGCAAAGATATAGAGCACCAAACTGATGTTGTCCTCTTTGGTGTAATCAAATGGATGGAAAGATAATTGAAATTCATATCATATGCTTCAAAGCTACTTTTGCTAACCCACCGTGCACCATTAGGGCCATCAATATTCCATGCCCACACTATGGGGTGCCCATGATGATAGTGATGATGATATTACCTTCTGTTCTGATATCAAGCCACTGCTCACTTTTAATACCATCTCTTTGAGTGAATAGGACATCTGAAAGATGTCTGTTGTGTTGAACAGTATCAAAGTCAATAAACTATTGCTGGAATTGTTTCAGCTGTCTGTTGGGGATGTTGGTGGACTGAGTTGTAGATGAGAGTTGAGTAACTAGAGACAGCAAGAGCACATAATTGAGATGAAAGATGGAAAATAAAGTGTGAGTTGGAGGAACACAGGAGAGCTTAGAGTATGCTTTTAGGTTCAGTTTGGTTCTTTTTTAGAGGAGGCAACAAGTTAGGAAGGAAGGAGCTAAGATCTAAACCTGGAGAACATGGGAGGGAGCAGAATCAAAAGGAAATGTGAAGCGCTTGGCCTTATATACAAGGAAGGACACTTGGAGAAGCTCACAGTAAAGTGATGAATTTTTATAACTGGGGCGGAACTAGCTAGGTGAAATTTTAACTCACCACTAAGCAACTGGAGAGTCACCATCTCTCTGGATTTTTGCCATTTAATATATAACACTAGAGGTCTGGTGCACAAATTCTTGCATGGGTGGAGTCCCTCAGCCTGGCTGGCAATAGGAGCTGGTCAGGGCCATCTTGCCTAGTCTAGATTGGGGCTGGCTAGCTGAGGGGAGGGACCACGGGAAGTTGGCTGGCCACGGGAGGTTCGCTGTGGGAGCACACTGACCACCAGGGGCAGCTCCTGCATTGAGCATCTGCCCCTCTGTGGTCAGAGTGCATCATAGCTACCATCTGGTCATAATGATCATAATGGTTGCTTAGGCTTTTATATATATAAATGAGGAGAGTCAGACTGCTAATACTTGTGTGGACTCACCAAACACTTAAGGTTGAAGGAAGTCAAGTCTTCTACCTTAGGTTTGGACTTGCAACACAGAAAAGATGTCTAGTCTTTTAACCTTACCATCAGGAGATTAATTTCTATATGAAACAGAAAATTCTATTTTCAGAAAGCCTTAAGTCTCTGAAAGTCCTCTTCTAAGTAAAAGCAGTGTCTACTTCTCCACCAGATGGTGCCAGTTTTGCGCTTAAAAATCCACAGGACTTGGGTTCCTCCTCAAATTTACATATAGTGATGGATTTCCCCCCTTAAACCCAAATATTAGGCTATTCAACCATTTCCCCCATAAAATGATTTTAAAACCATTAATTGTCTCAAGGATTCTTTTTTCGGATATACTGGCATCTATTTAGATTGTAATCTCAAAAGCTAAGATATAATTCCAGCTATGGTTTGATCAGGGCAATGTAGTGAAGAGTTCATTTTAGGCACCAGATTTCATTAATTCCAGCCAAGTTGCTGATTGAAATTTATGTAGTACTTTTTAGGTGCAGGCAATTTCTTAAGAGTTTTAATGCATCATTTTATTTAATCTTTTCAATAACTCTATGAGGTAGAAACTATTAATATTCCATTTTAGAAATTGACAATTGGACTCCAAAATGGTTTAAGTAATTTCCCCAATGTCACCAACCTAGTAAGTGGCTGAGTTGGGATTTGAACTCAAGTTTGCTTGACTTCACTATCTTGTGGTCTCCTCATGTGTTGGTGCATTTTTATTCATTTCCCTTTCATCTTAAATGTGTTCATGTAGGTTGCTTGAACCAAGTACTAAGCAAAGAATACGGCACTTAGAAGCTCTTATTAAATGTGAGCTGAATCTTTGTGGTATAGGTATTACTTGCTCCCATTTTGCAGATGAGAAAACTGAGATTCAGAATAACAACATGTACTTACTAAGAGCCTACTAAGTACTGGACACAGCACTGTTGCTAAAAGTGTGACAAAAGGAATCAAAGAATTGTATGAGAAGAAAGAGTCCTACCCTTGCCAGTTTGACTCAGAGGATAGAGCATCGGCCTGTGACTGAAGGGTCCCGGGTTCGATTCTGGTCAAGGGCATGTATCTTGGTTGCAGGCTCCTGCCTGGCTCATGCAGGAAGCAACCAATTGATGTGTTTCTCTCACATACATATTTGTCTTTCTCTCCAAAAATCAATGGGAAAATATCTTTAAGTGAGGATTAAAGAAAACAAAAAACAAAACAAAAAAAAGAGAAAGAGTCCTATCTCTAGACTCAAAAGTCAAAACTATTTCCATAATATCACAGATTTTTCATCCCTCAAAATTTCTCAGAATCAATCTACAAGAATGGAGTTTTCCCTCTGTGTGGGGGGGGGGCACCATTAAAAAAAGGGGAGAATATCCTTAGAGATAAAGAAGGTACTCTAGTAAGAGAATAATAATAATAAATATAAATAGAGCTTCTCTTTACCCCCTCCCCACAAATCTAAGTTTTTTTTGTTAATGCCCTCCCCCCACCAGAAAATGTGGCATTCGTTTAAATATGCACTGAAAGTGTAAACCAGACCAAAGACCATATTTCATGCCAAGTGGCTTGTATATCTATCAGGTATTTATGGTGCTGCTGTTAGCCAACTCGTCCATCTGGGATGTCTTTAGCCATCTTTCATCTGGTACACCTATTAGAGGAACTCCAGGGCCATCCATAACAAAGGGGCTCATCTTTTAGAACTCCTTTGGCAGGAGAGAGAAACCCAAAGGTTTCCCATAAAGCCTGTGTTTCACATTGCATTTAAAGCAGTTGTTTGATATGATAATGTCTTTAGAGCGAAATCTTGGCCCTGCCTCTCAAGGATAATAGAACACAACTTTTTTTTCCCCATTGTGCTAATGAGGAAAAGGAAACATCTATTAAAAGCAGAAGAGTTTGTCTAGTCTATATATAATGAAGAGAAGAGATTGTAGATCCCCTCCCAATAAAAGTGAAAGCTTTGGCAAAAATAAGAGAGCTTTTTATCTCTTCTAAACTGGATAGAGAATACCTGCTGTAATCTAAAACTAGTTTAAAAAAAGAACAGAAGAGGAAAGATTTAATGGACTCTCCCATTAAATATGATCAAATGTTCCTGGAACTGAGTTGTTTCCCATATACTTTCTAGTTTGAGTCTGTCCAAGTAAAGGTGAAATCCAAAATCTAAACATGAGCTTTAAAAAAAATTAGTTTGAAAGAGATAAAGTGCATCACCAGGAAAAACACACACACAACAGCTTCAATTGTCACTCTGAACACCGCAGTGCCACCTCATTAATCCTTTACCAGAATGCCTCATTATTAAAATAATAGGTGAGGAGTTTGTAGTCCAAAAAATCCACAGCTAAAATGTTCCAGAATGTCTCAGAAAGAAATAAAACTACCAGAACTTTCATCTTCTTCCAAACATAGACACAATATCCACGAGGAGCTGCAATTCACGTTGACATGATTACTCAGATGGTTCCAAACACACAGTCATGGTGGGATCCACTCTGATTGCCCCCATCCTCAGCCCAGATGCAGAGACACAGGCTTGCAAGTGTCTCCTATCAATTAGACATTCAGAACACAGAAGGGCTGGCTAAATGCACGGGGTTGAGGAAGCTGCAGGGTTTTATGCCTTATTAATTGGACATCGCTATTTAAACTCTTGAAGACTCCAAATGGCTTTGGCATGCAGTCAGAACCATAAAATAAATGGTCTTAAGAAGTGAAAAGGAATACTCTGAGCTAGGCCATTTCCTGTTCCTCCCTAGAATCCTAAACTGTATCTGGTACCAGAATTTCAAGCTCAAATCTCAGCTGAATAGTCAGCCAGCCTTTCAATGCTGCCTCAACTGTAATTGAGACTTTTCTTCCTCTACTTGCTGTTCTGGCCTCTTCAAGAGGTGGTGGAGTGAATAAATAGCCACCTTTATTTTGAACAGGCCAACAGGAATGCATATGTTGAAAGCATTTGCCCAGCAAAAAACAAACAAACAAACAAACAAACAAAAAAACCCCTTCACTTTGTTTTTTCTCTTTCTGTGGCTAGTATTTTATCATTTAATACCTTTCATATCAGTCATTTTGAGTGAATCACCCTGAAAAGAAGCTTAACTCTGGCCTGAGAGTTCTGCTTGTGGGAGAGAAGGTGGTGGGAGAGATTAGCATAGGTTTCTTTCTGTTTTTGCTTCCTTCAGAATCAAGACATTCTCCAAGGTCAGATAGCTTTTTCCCATGAAAATGAGCAGAGAGCCAGGCAACAAACCAGACACCTGTCACCAGCCACCCCTCCTCATACTTGTCCAGCAGATTACCTTTCCACACCGGGCCCATGAGTGGTGGGCCAGGGGAGATCTTGAGGGTTAAAGGTGTAGAGCCACATTATGACTTGGTGGCATGCTACTTAGAGCGTGAAGAGGTAAATTGACTAGAACTACTGAGAGAGTTCAGGGTAAGAACACTGCACCACAGAGTCCAGTTCAAAGGTTCCCCAGTAGAGGCTCTGCTCAGGGAGATCAGAGAAGGAAGAAATGGACACCCTTTTTGACTTACCTGTTCTGTACCAAATGGTCCCTTAAGCACTTCACATGTAGACATTGTTACTACATTTAAACCTCAAAACCACGCTTTGAGGGAGGATGACTGTCCCATTTTATAGATGAGGAAACTGAGGCTTAGAGATTTTAAATGATGTGCTCAAGGTGCATGATATAGACTTTAATGTTGAAACGTACATCTGTATGTCCCCCAGTCATGGCAGTTACTTCCATAAGGTCTTTGTGCCACTTCACATGGACAGCAGTGCCCCAAACCTCCCCCCCTACCTCCTACTTCCCCTGGTGTTCATCTCCACCAGCTCACTTCTCAGGGCTTCACATTGGGATCTGTTTGGGGTCTCAGTACTTATTCTGGGCATCTGCTCCTTGTCTCATGTTGGTAACCAAGATTCTCTCTCCTCCAAATAAAACCTAATCTTGGCCCCAACATTCTACTTCCCTGTACCTGTGTGGGCACAATGTGAGGAAGCACTACCATACCCAGGCAATCAACAGGAAAGTGTTTTATATTCTTTTATTAGTTTAAAGTATAGTTTTCTGTGATGAGCATGGGCTTTGGGTCTACTCAGAACTGGGTTCAAGTCCTGAAATCGCTTCTCATTTTGTGGGTCACGTTGAACACGTTCCTATGTCCATTAGCCTCAGTATTCTCATCCATAAAATGGGTGTAGGAATACATTCCTCACAGATGAATTCAGATATGCGAGATAATGTATCAAAGCACTAAGCATAGTTTTGAGTAATTAATAAATGGAAGCTATTATTTTGGGTAGATGTTTGAAATTAAATTGTCTCCATATTTATTATAGAGTTGATAAATGAAGCTAACATCTCAGGGAAGAAAGGAGGCAGTACTACCAGAGAATACTGACCTGCCTTCCCCTAAGATGCTAAAGTTCTTTCCTACCTCTTGGTGGAAATATTCCTTGCACTGCATTTTTATATGCCTTGCAAGGTCCAATCGATACAATTGATTTAATGATTAATTTATTGTGCTTCTCGGTAAGAGCCCCACATTGACTCCTTAAAATGGAACCTTATTGCATCTTAGACAAACAAAACTAATTGGCAGCCATCATTTAAAGGGGAAGAACAAAATGTTCTAAACACACATGCACAATCAAAACCAATAATGAAAAAAGAAAAGCCTTGTTCTATTTTAAGAATGCAAAAGTGAAGGGATGAGTTAGAGTGTTGTAGCATTTTCTGAGTTGCTGAGCCACAGAGAAAGAACATCTGGGCCAGGATGCTCCTCTGTGTACTGACCTTATTCATAACCTTTACGAATTACCCCTCAGTGAGGTCATCAAGAGGGCATTTTCCCTGGCTATTAGTATCAGGAATAGTTCTGCTCCTCTTTGAACTATGGTTTGTTTCATCTCGTAGACTATAACCAGTAAGGCCTCCTTCCATTGGCTTGTAGAAGCTCCAGAGATATATGTGTGTCCGCTCCATGTGCTGGGATGACATTTTTTAGTTGTGCATGCTGTAAATGTTCCATTTCTGGGCTTGTGCTTTGGTTTCTACCATTGTCTACCTTTGCTTCATCTTTCCCACCAAATTATAAAATTGCCTGGCCAGTGTTGCTCAGTGGTTGAGCATTAACCTATGAACCAGGAGGTCAAGGTTTGATTCCTGGTCAGGGCACATACCTATGTTGTGGACTCGATCAGCAGTGCAGGGCATGCAGGAGGCAGTTGATCAATGATTCTCTCTCATTGATGTTTCTATCTCTCTCTCCCTCTCCTTTTCTCTCTGAAGTAAATTAAAAAAAAAAAAACATTAAAAAAATAAAATGGATAACCTACCTGAATGAGCATGTATCTTTTGAGTTGTCTACAAGTTTATTTGGAACAAGGTAAAGAATATGTAAATGGATACATTTCTTGTTTTCCCATGCCACAAACCAGCTTTGTAGTTGGTTGCAGCAGTATTTGCCTTCTGATGAGAATAAAATGGTCTCTACCAGCAGCTACCCTAATCCAGTGCTTGGTTCTGTGCCCAGTGGTTAGCGCCTCCTTTCTGAGAGCCTGAGAGGGCTGTTGGGCCTCCCACCTGAGGCCCCTGGAGAGGATGGAGGGAGGGCCCAGGTAGGGCTCACTTGGCCACAGGGTGTCAGTGTTGCTGCACTGGAGCCAGGCCTCTGGAACTAGTCTTTGGCAGCAGAAAATGCTTCCTGCTTTCCTCACACAGCTAATTCTGCGGTGAACCAGGATGAAAGAGTATTCATTCGATTTTTTTTTCCCTGCGTGAGAGAAGGGATAAGAACTCTCTTTGCTATATGCTTTCCCAGCTGCTGTGTTAAATTTAAGGCAATGGAGGGATCAGTAATTCTTTTTTTTTAAATCTTCACCTGAGGATAAGAGTTTTTTAAAAATTGATGAGAGAGAGAAAGATAGAGAGAGAGGAGAGACAGAGAGAGAGACACTGATCAGTTGCTTCCCTTATGTCTCCTGACCTGGGATTGAACCTGAAACCTGGGTATGTGCCCTGACAAAGAATTGAACCCAAGACCCTTTTTTTGGTGCTTGGGTGACATTCGTACCAACTGAGCCATATTGTCCAGGCGGGATCCATGATTTTTAAAATTAATTTTTTTTTCACTAGAAAGATGTCTTGATGGCATTGTCTATCCAGCACCACATGGACAGAGCCTGCGGAGACAGTCTTAGTTGAATCCTGTGCTTTGGAGCGTGGCAGACTTGGGTTTGCATCTGGGTACTTTTGCCTCCACACTGGCACCCTTACTAGCTGTGTGACCACAAACAATTTGAAGTTTTCTGCTCCTCAGTTTCCTCATCTCCAAAAATGCAATTTATAATCCCTGTTTCAGAGGAATGTTATGAGAATTAAATTGGGTTAGGTGTGCAGAGCAGAAGCTCATAATAGGTGCTCAGTAAACGAGGGCTATAATGAATAAAATGTGAACAGGGGAGAGCTCTTTGGTTATGAAAAATGTATCTTGAACACTTTTGTAGTGTCCACAGAAGGTATGTATGTGAGAGAGAGACGGGGGGGGGGGTGGCAGAGAAGAGGGAGAGAAAGAAGTAGAGAGAGGGAGGGAGTGGGATGAGCTATGCAGTGTGCTTTTGTGAGACAGGCTCTCAGTTTACATGCACACGAAGCACAGTGCTCCTACTATATCACAGGAGACAGTTGCTGAATCTGTATTCTAACATCTCTTCCTGCCTGGCAGTTCTGTGACTTTCATCTAGGGATAATCAGCACTCCGAGATGCTCACTCCAGACAGACCAATCAAGATCAGAGCTCACACATCCTGTGTTCCAGCATTGTTTGCACCAACTCTGACATTCTCCTGCAGAAAGATGCTTCCCTAGACAGTGGGCTCTCCTGAAACTGTCTTGCTTTACAGATATGTAGAGGAGGGTGAAACACAAGCTGTTCTAAACACATTAAGGTAGAGGTGCCTATTGGATCGGTAGGTGATGATGCTTACTGGACAGTTGGATACATAGGGGTGTAGTTTTGGAAGAACTTTGGGTGGAGATTCAAATGTTTCCTGAATTGGTCAAATTGCATGTAAACAAGTAACGTTCTTCCTGGTCTTCCCTTGCCCCTCTGCCCTCCTTCAACCAGATTTAACACTCAGTAACACTTAGTAACTTAGTACTGTGGCTAGATGGAGGCACTATTGTATTTCCACTTGGCTCATTCATTCTTTCTGGCAACCCTTATATTACTGCCCGGGTATCACTGCATATGAAATTCACGAGGAGCTATGAAATTCTGTCCCGTAAGCCATGGCTTCCTGCCTCACCAGATTCAGAGGTTTGAGACTGAATATTGTCTAGGTTGTCCAAAGGTGCAATATTGTTGCAGCCTCTTAAAGGAGTGCTACAACAAGATGCATCACAATGTCCTGTTTTTCAGAATTGAAAGCAGAGGCCCAGAGTATCTAAGTGGTTTTTCCCATTGCTGTGGAGCTCAGAGCCACCGCATCAAGCTGCCTTCTTATTTATAAGGCAACGGGTTCTGATCCAGATGGTAGGCCAAATACTGAAGAGGCCAGGGAATTAAGTCCAGCCCTTCTCACACGCCAGCTGCTCTAGGGCTTGAACGGAAGCTCTTCAATGACTTTACAGACATAGAGCCCTTAATTACTGTGGGTTATTGTGATATAGACTATGATTTGTCAGGAAATAAAGAAAATCCTGGCTTTCAAATATAGTGATAAAATAATGAAACACCGTTTCCCTAAAGGTAGGAATCAGATGGATTAGAGCTACCTGGGACATCCTATATGCTTTTCCAGTCTTGGCCAAGATTTCTCAGTATGATTATGGGACCTGAGTCCATTAGGATGCTTAGTTAGAAAAGAAAAGTTTTGGTAAAAGTGGAATGCATTCTCTCTCTTAAAGGGTACAATGAAAAGTAGCATGCTAAAAGCTCTAGTTTTAAACAAATCTGCTCTAAGTTTGTACTTAGTTCAACTCCTTATTTCCAAATCATAACTGACCATGAAACTTAAAATAAAAACATCTATTAACACCCCAAAGAACAAGTGTTGTATGTATTATCTTACTTTAAATTTCTGACATAAGCACTGTTCTAGATATTTTATTGGTTTTCATTTGTAATCTTTGCAACCAGCCAATGACATAGACATTGTTTGAAATTATTTTGTGATTTTAAAAAAGGCCAGAAAGATAAAGGAATTTTCCCAGGCTCACACAGTCAATATACCCTCTTTTTACTTTATAATTTTTCATCCATCCACCATAAGTTCTTATCTGTATCTTCACTGTGTGTTCCCAATGCCTGGAATGTGATTCTCACCATTCCTGGCTGGGATATCTTCTGTATCTCTTAAGATTGGCCAACAATCATCCCCATTGTGCTGTTTCTCCCCTCCCTGTTCTCACAACACTAGCTTTACCTCTATCTTAATATTGCCCACTTTATTTTTTAAGTGTCTATCCATGTACCTCCTGTTCCCAATAACTTACAAGCTCCTTAAGAGCAGGTATTATGTCTTCATTTTTCTTTGTTTACCTACTCACAAGCTTAGAGTTGATCTAGTGGGTTCATGTTTATTAAAACTCCTGCATAGAGGTTCAATGTCTCTCTGTTGCACTGAATTAAACTGAACTGAACTGAAGCCAGTTTTCTCATCTTCAAAGCCTCAAACCTTTCCCACTGTACCTCACTGCCTCCCATTCCAGCTGTAAAAGTCCTATTATGTTTTGGCCCAAATAAGCAATGGCCCAATTTTGCTCCCAGGATAGTTGGTAATACTGTGGAGAATTGTAAGGAGCAAATTTGGGAAGAGACTAGACACCTAAACTCAAATTTATATTACATCAAAGATTGCATTAGCAAGCTATATATAAATCCCTAAGCACAGGGCCAAGAACAAAGGAACCTCTAAGGAATATGAGCTATTATTCAAATGAATATAATTCAGAGAATGGGCTCAGTAATTGTCAATAATACTTTTGTTTCATGACTTGAGTTAAAGAGTACAGGGTAAAGGGGGTCACATACAAGGTGGCAAAGAGACTAGACTTTGGGTGGTGAGCACACAATAGAGCACACAGATGTTGTATTATAAAGTTGTACACCTGTTGTGACAGGGGTGGTAAAGCAGGGAGAGGTGAGGCCAATGAAAGTTTCCAGTGACCAGGAACTCTCAGGACTCCTGAATTCTACCTTTTACCAGTAAGTGGATATGCTTTGTATAATCATGACCCCTCCCCGCCTTTTTTAAATTGGACATATGTTTAATTAAAACAGAAAAGGAGTAAAGCTTCTATATCTTATCTCTACCACTTCAGGTGTTTGGGCCACTGATTACCAAAATTATTAATTTCGATATATTTTAGAAAAGGCCCTTCTGATTTAGTTAATGCCTCTGAATTTTAAGAATTAAGGAATAAGTGTAGTTATTTTAATTTCATACATATCCAATAATTTTAGCAATCCCAAGTAGAGGTTCTGGGAACAATTTTGGGGAAGAGACTAATTGGAGCCTGGTGTGGGGGCAGGCAACGATTGGACAGAGTGACATTAAGGTTTATTGAGTGCTTATTTTATGCCAAGTCTTTTCATTCTTCTAACGACCACCCTGTAGGCATTATTAGGCCCATTTTATAGATTAGGAAACTGGCACAACATCACAGACATGAAGAGTTACAGTTCCAACATTTGAAACCTGATTCATGCTCTTTGGACTATACCACACTGGTTTAAGAGGCAGCAACAATGACTCCCAGGCAGGGCCTGGCACATAGAAGGGGGTTCAATAAATATTTCTGGCCTGATGGATAAATGGATTGGTAGATGGATGGATCCATAAATGGATACTTCCACAATTCCCAGCAAGGTAAAACACATTAAAAGTCCTAAGAAGTACAAAGCGTTTTAGGGAGTTTAGGGAGACAGAAATGTTTTAGCCTCTAGGTTAAGTACCAAGTGACTGACAGAGGCTTAATATATGAACTTGGTACCAAGTTCAACAAGTGCAGACTGAACCCACAGACATTTGTAAGGAAAGAGGCAAGCCTTTCGGCGCCTCCTTCCAGCCCCATGTGCTCAGTTGACAAGTTAATTACTCAGCTATCAGGAGATAACTTGGTAGCAGTGAGATGTGTAAGTATGTAATTATCAGGGGTTCCAGTAGTCACTGTGTAATTATCAAGTAGTTTTCATGAAACAACATGCGTTTGCTTGTAAATATACAATTAAGCTGTGTCACCACAGTGAACTGTAAAACAAAACCAGCATCTGGCACTTAAGGTACCAGCTGTGGGTCCTTACAATTAAACTTTCCTTCAACTAGGACTAACTTCTTAAAAGGATCCAAGTACCCAAAACTCATAGAAGCACATTGGGTACCACCATTGTTTTCCTTTTTTTCCTGAAATGATACTTTCCTATTTTCCTTTCAGACTTTTAAAAATTTGATCTACTCTTTAAGGCCAAGCTTGAATGCTCACTCTTTTTCTTGTATTTTGCAGATTCCTTTAATTAAGATTCAATTTCTGCCTCCCTGAAGTCCTTCTTTGCACCTCTTACGACTTTTAATACATTCTACCTACCTGGGAATTGTGGGCATAGTCACCTATCAATCATACTACAAATATTCATCATTCCCCTATTATGTAGTTGGCCCTAGGCTAGATGATGGAAATACAATCATAGATATGGTCTTTGCCACCACAAACCTTACTGTACAGAAGGAAAGACATGTATCAAATAATTACCAGTGTGACAAATCTTGGAAAAGATGAACTCTGGTTGTTCATTCTCATTTAGTTTAAGTTACTTTGAGGGTGATGATTCCAGGTTCTCTTTGTCCATTTATTCAATAACTAGGGGGGACCCCCCCTCCCCTGAGTGCAAAAATTTGTGCACCCGGGGGGGGGGTCCCTTACCCTGGCCTGTGCCCTCTAGCAATTTGGGAACCCTAGGGAGATGTCCACCTGCTGGCTTAGGCCCGCTCCCTGGGGGATCTGGCCTAAGCTGGCAGCCAGACATCCCTTTGGCAGCCCAGGGGGCCCTCGAGGGATGTCCACTTGCCAGCAGGGAGCAGGCCTAAGCTGCAGTTAGACATCCTTAGCTCTGCTGAGGAGGCGGGAGAGGCTCCCGCCACCACTGCTGTGCTGGCAGCTGGCAGCCTGGCTTGTGGCTGAGCAGAGCTCCCCCTATGGGAGGGCACTGACCACCAGAGGGCAGCTCCTGCATTGAGCGTCTGCCCCCTGGTGGTCAGTGTGTGTCATAGTGATCATTCATTCCTAGTGGTTCTGCTGTTAGGGTCAATTTGCATATTACCCTTTTATTATATAGGATTATTTAGCATACACCTTCCCTGGAGCAAGTTGACTGTTTAATATTGTCTGGATCTGCCAAATCCCTGTTTAGAAACTGATTTTGGATTTCTGGTTCCTCTCCTTGTTCTTAAAATATTACCAGCCAGCAGGTAATCTCTTGTCAGAAGTAAAGCAGATAGTCAGTGGGTAATATGTGGATCTGCCTGGAGACCTAGTTCTTTGTCCACTTACTCAGGCAAGCCACAAACCTTGATATCTCTTTGAGTCCCCCTCCCAGGTCTAATCCATTAAAAACCCCTAATAATTTTATCACCTAAAAAATGTTCCAATCTGCTTACTTCTCTTGACCACTGCCTAACTGTGTTTCATCATAGTTTTTTTTATAGATTACCTTCTAACTGGTTCTATTGATATGAATCTCTTCAATCCATTCTCCATAGTAGCTAGAATAAACCTTTAAGCGCAAATCCAAATGTGTTGTTCCATTGCTCAAAACAATTCAGTGTTCTCCCATTGGTCCTGGATGAAAGTCATGGCCTTAACCTGATCTATGACCTGATGTCACCTGCCTATCAGCCCCACTCTATCCCATCCCATCTCATCCCATCCCATCCCATCCAATCTACTTTGTAATCTTGACTGGCTCCAGTGATTGTGCATTTATTTCAGTTTCTCATCCTGGCTAGGTTCCACCATAGGAGCTGTACAAATATTGGAACACTTTGTCCTCATCTAGTGTAAAGGACAATGCTAGTGATTACCTTTATCTCCTAGTAGCTTCAGATCTTCCCCTTCTGTGTGCTGCACACCTTCTCCTTCCACGTGCTTCACACCATACAGCACCTTCAGCTCCTTTGTGGAGGATTGTCCTCTAGTTACTGTGGCTACTTTACTGGCAGGAAGTACCTATGTACTTTGCTGGTAGGAAGTACCTATTAGTTTAAGTCCCATCACGTAAGTCCCATCACATATGTGCATCACATAGGAGCCTTTAATCAATGGCTCTAAGTAAGACTTTGAAACATTCACAACCTTGTCATAGATCAGGACAACTCTGAGGCAAGAATTAAAAATCCAGAGCCCCTGATTTATTTGGCTGAAGATACTTTCTGCACAGTTGTGCCTGAGATCACCCTATATCTGGGGTTCCTCCTCTTCTCTATCCTACTTCCCCAAGTCTTACCGTCTAATGTAGTATCCTGTGTCTCTGGGCCAGACTTTGGGGAGTCCCTTCTAAGACAGCTAACAGCTTACATTCATTCTTTAGATCTCAGGTCAAATGCCACTCCTCAGAAATTACTAATTACCTAACATTGCCCCTCCATCCACTTCAACTGATGAAAATCTCTCCTTCATAACATGTCCCAATAAACATTTTATATGCGTTGGTGAGAGTCTTTCATCATAAGCCACATAAGGCAAGAACTATGTGTCTTTGACTTATTATTATCTTCCCAGTGCTTGGCATAGTAGCTCAAGAGCAATCAAAAAGATTTATTAAATGAATGAATAAAAGCTGATACACTATAAGCGATGATTGTGAATACAATAACAGATGGAAATGTTGCGTTATTCAAACTATTTTCACTGAGTAGCTGTTGTATACCAGGCACTGAAGTAGTAAATGTAAGCTTCCTATTGCCTTATCCATAGTAGGCACTCAGTAAATATTGTGAAAAGAATGATTGAATACATAATACATGAATGTGTAATACAATTGAAAATTACAATCTACTTGAAGAAAATAAAAAAACGTAAGTGTTAAAAAAATTTTTTAACTCAAGATTTTTTAACATATCTAAGAGGTTGTTTAGTTGCTCTTAAAGTTTCCTTAACAAAGGAAGAGTTTATTCTCTTTGAATGTCAGCCAGGTGGGCTATTGCCAATGTTATTTAAACATATTTAGCTGAAACTAAGGTAGCTATCAGAAGGTAAGGCTCATTATAGCTCAGATTGTGTGCCTTCACCCTTATTCTGAGGTTTTCCTTGGCAAAACCTCCTTTTACAACTGCTTAAAATTGAAAACAGTTGAAATTTTATAATCTTGTAGTCAGTTTGTTTTTAAATGATATAGGGAGGTACTCAGTTTGACAAACTTTAAGTTGTAAGGTCCCCTACCCAAATTTTAGGATATTCTGATTGCTAGGGTAAAACCATCTTGAAATATATGGTGAAGCCCTAACTGGTTTGGCTCCGTGGATAAACCATTGGCCTGTGGACTCAAGGGTCCCAGGTTCGATTCTGGTCAAGGGCATGTACCTTGGTTGTGGGCACATCCTCAATAGGGAGTGTGCAGGAGGCAGCTGATCGATGTTTCTCTCTCATCAATGTTTCTAACTCTCTATCCCTCTCCCTTTCTCTCTGTAAAAAATCAATAAAAATATATTTTTAAAAAAGAAATATAAGGTGAAGTTTTTCACTAGTTTTGAATTTAGAGGTTTTTACTCCAATTCATGACCCAGCCCCAAAGTTGTAAGAATGAGCTCTTACCTGATAATAACAATAATAACAACAATATTACAGCCCCAATTCCAAAAAATTTTGGTTGGTTTTTAAATGAAAGTATTAACACATTTACTAACTGAGATGAAATTGGATTGAACTAAAGGTATTGAGGATAAATTCCAAGGCAACTCTTGTTGAAACTCTTATCTGGAATATTGTATATTATACAAAGAGAAAAGGACATTTGGCCAGCTGAATAAGTAGAAGTTGCTTTGATTAATGCTCTGTTTTAAATTTCTTGATATTAGTCACAGTATATATTTTAATTGTAGCATCAGCAAAAATTATTGAGTGTATGCCAAATGTAGCACATTTGTGTTAACCTAAACATAAAAACAAAAAAAATCAAACACTTCATAAAACACATCTCTGCATTAGTTCCACCATCCTCCAGTTTGCAGCCATCCTCTCACTAACTCAGCCAACTCCAACCAAAGGAAGTGTCACAGAGTTTGGTATTTCCTTTGAATTTGTTTTAGGTTTCTGAGAAGTACTGTAGCATAATGGCTAAGTGCATGGATTCTATGAGTTGAAATCCTGCTTCTCTGCTCTTCACTATCTGAGGTCAGAGTTAAATTGCTTAATCTTTAATTATTTTTGTGTCCTTGGGAAAGTCATCTACCTTATTTGGTCCCAAGTTTCCTTATCTAAAAGCTGATGATAACAGTAACTACCTCAAAGCATTGTTAAAATAAGGAGCAAGTAAATTTAATATATGTAAAGTGCTAAGAATAGTACCTGCACTAATAAGCATTATGTAAAAATATCTTAAGCCCTGGCTAATGTGCCTCAGATGCTGAGTGTTGTGAACCAAAGGGTCGCAGGCAGGTTTGGTTCCAGGTCAGGGCACATATCCAGGTTGGGGGTTCGATCCCTGTTTGGGCATGTATGGGAGGCAATCAAATGATGCTTCCTTTTCTCTTCCTCCCCATTCCTCTCTCTCTAAAATCAACAAAAAATATCCTGAAATATCTTGGAATTTAAAAATTATTTATCATTTTATTAACATTTGTGTGACAATAGAGAAATTCCTTAATGTCTTTAAGAGCTACTTTTCTTATTTGTAAAATGGGCCCAATGGTAAAATCTCCCCACAGTGTTTTGTGAAGATAAATGAAAACGTTACCTTGGAGAATATTAATCTAGGAGAATATTACCTTGCCAACCACAAAGCAGGTGGCCTTGTACATATCATGCATTTAAAAATATTTATTGTGTATAAATGATTGAGGGAGTTGAACGAAAGAACAACTTTTGTGCCACCCACATGTTGCATTTATTGATTCATTTCGCAAAAGTTATTGAGGTTCTTCTAGGTACCAGGTACTATACTAGATTGTAAGGGACGCTGAGATTAAACCAGATTGTCTCTCATGGAGATTTAGAACCTGATAGATATTACTCAAATAAGTGAGCAGTCCATTATAATTGTGATATGTGCTACAAACCCTATAAAATAGTATGTGTGACTATTAGATTTATTAGGTATATTTCTCTCACTTTGTAGATAAAAGAATGATAGGGGCAAATAGTTGAGATTGGACCAAGGTCAAATGTTAATGTTTTTTTCAATTAAGACTTTATTATTTTACAGTAGTTCAAGGTTCACAACCAAAGTAAGCAGAAGATCTAGAGATTTCTCATGTACCTTTGGACATGCATAGTCTCCCCCATTATCAACATCCTCCATCAGAGTAATACATTATACTTGTTACATTTGATCCTACACTGAGACATCATAATTACTCAAAGTTCATAGGTTACAGTACAGTTCACTCTTGATATTGTGCATTCTATGGATTTGGGCACTGTATAAAATATATCCACCATTGTGACATCATGCAGAGTATTTTTACTGCCCTAAAGATTCTCTGTGCTCCATCTATTAATCCTTTTCTTACCCCTGCAACTCTTGGCAACTGGTGATCTTTTCACTGTCTCCATAGTTTTTTCTTTTCCAGAATGTTATATAGTTAGAATTACAGTATGTGGCCTTTTCAGATTGGCTTCCTTCACATGGAAAAAATTTTAAATGTCTATATGGTTTCGTAGCTCAATTTTTTTTAATGTTGAACAATATTCCATTGTCTGGGTATACCATAGTTTTTTTTTATCCATTCACCTAGTGAATGATATATTGAGGAATGTTTATTTTTTACATTGAACTTCATGTTGGATGAAATAAACTGATGGCTGACTACTTATGGTGCCTTAAGATTGATTTATTTTTCAGGTCAAAATATGGGGCTTAGTAACAGATAAAAGTGTAGGGAATAAAAAAACCTACTTCAAATACAAATATTCATGGTTTCCCGGTGTTGAATACCTTCCATATACCAAACACTTTATATTCATCATTTGATTCAACCCTTCCAACCATGAATCAGTATTATATTATTGACAACTAAGACTTAAAGGGATTCAGAGCAAGATTGCTTCAAGATCACATGGACAGACAGGGCAGCAGTCTGCTTGATAAAACAATTCATGCTCTTTGTAATATAGTAAACTATTTCTATTTGGGAATAATTTGGGCTTTAATCTTAGCCTTATAATGTGCAATCTTGTAGATCTTTAAGTTTCAAAATCAGCTCCTAAATTTCTGGCTAAGGAAGACTGTGTATATTTAAATATAGATTCTATTGCTTTCTGTCATTGGGCACATAACTTACTTTTTCCCCATGTGAAGTACGTGCATGACATGATGACATAAGGGGAAAAAGGAAAAAGAAAGAAAAATTAGTATATCAAAGAGCATCATAGAGAAATTGGGATATGAATACATAATATTTTTGGTGTTCTAAAATTTTTTAGTTTTTCTAGCAAGCTCCAAATTAGTAGACAATGGCATCTAAACTTGAGGGAAATTCTCAAAATATCATTATTAATCAACAACATCACCTTAAAGAGGCCATACTCTTCTAATTTCCAGAGGTTGACATAATGACATTTGATATAAAGATCATCAATGCTCTTTTCCCCTCTTTTGGGTTGTGAAGTTAGTCTTATTTTTATATACTTATGTTTTTTTTTTTTTAATTATGAAAGTTATGTATCTGATTACAACAAAATTGGGAAATTAATGAGTTCATTCTAATCCAAATACTTATTCAAGAACAACAAAGAGCTATTGCATACTTACAGTGCTGGGAGCCAGGACAGTGATGGAGGTGAACAGTATGAGCATTCTGGCTTATCTCCTCCATTTTGTATAGATGTGCACTAGATTTTTTTGTAATTATAATTGTTTTTTCATTTAAATCATTTCATCTTATCCATTTGTACATCACTAAATTTTAAAACAGCAATGCAATATATGCTCATAAACATTTTAAAATAAATATTATTTTAATCTATATATATAAAAGCCTAAGTGATCATTATGACCAAACAACTGGAATGACTGGTTGACCAGTTGCTATGCTGCACACTGACCACCAGGGGGGTTATGCTCAGTGCAGGAGCTTCCCCTGGTGGTTCGTGCACTCCCACAGCCAATCTCCTGCATACCTTTACCCTGATTGACCAACTTCCCATGGTCTCTCTCCCTGGTCAGCCAGCCTGTCCCAATAGGCCTCAATCACTGGCCAGGCCAAGGAACCCCTCTGTGCATAAATTTGTGCACCAGGCCTCTATTGTTTACATAAAAAAATATATACAATAATATGGGATGAACAGTAATATGAAAATGCTGTGCTGGTCATTCACCCTTGGAAGTTTCTGAAGAAGAGCAAAAGAGAACCCTTTTGTTTTTATGAAGAGAAGCACAGCTCAACTATGTAGAAAGGGCAGATATAAATAATACTAGAGGCCTGGTGCATGAAATTCATGCACTGGGGAAGGAAGGGTCTCCTTTAGCCCAGCCTGCACCCTCTCCAATCTGGGACCCCTTGGGGGATATTCTTTTTCTCTTTTTTCAGTTCAGGCCCAGCAGTCAGACATCCCTCTCACAATCTAGGACTTCTGGCTCCCAATTGCTTGCTTGCCTGCCTGCCTGATTGCCCCTAACCACTTCTGCCTGTCAACCTGATCACACCCTAACCACTCCACTGCCAGCCTGATAGATGCCTCACTGCTCCCCTGCAGGCCCAATCACCCCCACTGCCCTCTCCTGCCAGCGTAATTGCCCCCAACTGCCCTCCCTTGCTGGCCTGGGCCCCCCAAACTGCCCTCTGAAGGCCTGGTCCCCCCTAACGGTCCTCCCCCGTAGGAATGGTCTTCCCAACTGCCTTCCCCTGCCAGCCATCTTGTGGCCACATGGGGGAAGCCATCTTGTGCTAGGGCATGAAAGTCAATTTGTATATTCCCTCCTTATTGCTTGTGGGTACCGTCATCTTTGCGATGGCGTGAGGATTAATTAGCATATTCCTTCTTTATAAGATATGATATCTGTTTATTGAGTTATGGGCCAAACACTATGCTAAGACTTTTTGTGCATATTTGCTCATTTTATTTTCTCAACAACTCATTATATCTTCATTTAAAGATGAGGAAGCTGAAGCACAGAGAGGAACAAATCAGCTTGATTTGCCCAAACAAGTGATGTTCAGCTCATAGAGATGGAGCTGAGAATCAACTCTAGAACTGAATGACTCTAAATCCAGTGTACCCCTCTCCCACTGGAGAATGTTCAAGAAATAATTGGTTAACTAGGAAAGAAGGAAGGAAGGAGGGAAAGAAGGAAATCAGACAGACAAATCTGAGCCACTGGCAGGTTGAATTTTATTTGTCCAGAAGTCCATGGTTTCATTTTTCCCTACATTTCATATTGATCCACTAACAAACACAAATTTAAAATGCTCTTACAATGTTCGGCTTATTCAGTGACTTCATCCTTAGGAGGACACTGGGAAGGGAAGAAAGATGGAGTTTTCCAAGATCCGTTACTATGTGAAAACTGTCTTTTCCCACATCTCTCTTGAAATATCACTGCTCATTCAGTTTCATGCTATCACAGACGCAATAAAGCAATTCTCTGCAAGATACGTGGAAAATCCATCATTCTCTACTAGGGTAGAGGCCTTTTAGAACAGAAGGCCAAAAGTAAAAGACATCATTGTGGTACCTTTAAGTTTAAAAAAAATCCATATATATAATGCCATAATATTTATAAACATTTCACACATGAGCATTTAAAATGATCAGGCTAGCTTTGCAATAGATGAATGTGGTTTCCCTATTAATCAGACTTGTTTAAGCATGCAAGAGAAAAATAACAAAAGCAAACCCAGAAGCAATACTCACTGTAATTATATTTTTTGAGAGGCATTCAGATTCTTTTCTCAGCTGAGAAATGAGAGAATTGATAAAGTACACAAAATAGTAATTACTTTCTTACTGTAAATGACTTACCATATATGCCTCATTCCTACAAAACATAATTATTATCATAATAGAAACTCTTCATTATTTAATTTCAACCTTAATTTCTCATTTGTCTGTATTCTATCAATACCAGCAGTCCTAGAGTTGGCTGGATAAAGAAGTGGTTGTAGGAAGAAGTAGGAAAGCGAAGGGAGGCAGTGATTCCCATCTATCTTCCTGTTGCTTTCTTTCTGCTGTTGGGTGGAATCAATCCCTTTTCTCTCACCTGTGTCCAAACAGATCTCATCTGCTGCAAGCTGAAGCTGAACCCAGACCCCTCCTCCCACCCTCAGTGCATAGCCTATCTCATTTTCTTGGAAGAATCACACAGAATCCTGATGAGACACTGTACAGTGCCTTGAGAGGAGATTCATATTCCATTGAGTAGGTGATATAGTGGAGATAAGTGGTTCTCAAACATTAGCATGTATCATAATCACCTGAAGCTTTGGTTAAAATAGTTTGATGACCCTAGCTGGTTTTGTTCAGTGGATAGAGCACCGGCCTGTGGACTGAAGGATTCCGGTCATGGACATGTACCTCAGTTACAACTGGATCCTGGCCCTGGTTGGGGCACATGTGGAAGGCTAACAATCTATGTGTCTCTCTCACATTGCTGTTTCTATCTCTCTCTTCCCTTCTTTTCCACTCTCTCTAAAAAATCAATGGAAAAATATCCTTGGGTGAGGGTTAACAACAACAACAACAATAGGCTGATGGACCTAAACCCCAGAATTTCTGATTCATTATTTCTAAGATAGGGCCTATAATTTTATGCTTCCAACAAGTTCCCACATGGTGCTGCTACTAAGTGGTCTGGGAATCACACTTTGGGAAGCACTGATGTCTAATGTTGGACAGACCTGGGTTCCTCTCCCAGCTCTTCCACTTGCATGGCCCTTGAAAAGTGACTTTATTCTTCAAACTGCAGTCTCCTCAGCTATAAAATGGGCCCAGCTCACAGCATTACTGTATAGACTCAGTGAGATAATGCATGCAAATTTCTCTTCACAGCGCTTGGAATTTGATAATCATTTTATAAATGTTAGTAAACTTTTAATATTTTATTGCCCTTCTTGGAAAAATATTGCCTGCAAATTATTTTCAGCAGTTACCAGCTGGGGAGGAGAACCAAATCTAGCAAACACCAGGGCTGAGTAACAAATATGACCTACCTTTGGGTCACAGCAAGTCATCAGATTCCTTTGCACATTAGAATCATCTGAGAGACAAGCTAAGGATACTCATTTTAGATCCCACTCCCAGAATTCTGGTTCAGTGGGCCAGAGACGGGCTCTGCGATACGCATTTCAGGAAAAGCTTCGCTGAGCCCTTGAATGTGTTTTCCGATGTGAATATCACGGGCATTAGCCATTAGATGGCTTTCCTGATATTCATCTCCCAAGGCATTGTTCTCAATCTTAGTTGAACATCAGAATCATCGTGGGAGCTTTCAAAAATCCCAATAGCAAGGCTATCCCCCAGACCAATGACATCAGGATCTCTGTGGGCTGAATCCTGGCATCAAGCTTTTGTTGTTGCTGTCACTTGTTTTGCAAGATCCCTAGTTGGTTACTGTGTGCAGACAAATGGAGAGTCATGGTTCTAAGGGAAGGCCAGTTTTCTTGGATGAAGATACACCAGGAAAAAGTAACTTTGAAATAACGGCACTATTTTATTAGGCAAAACCTGGTCATGGGTTGCTCATCAGAGGAGATTATAAAGGCATGAATATAGTCCTTACAGTGCATTAGGCACTAGGAGGTGGGAGAAGGACACAGAAATAATAGCTCCTAAATTATATTTGCCTGTTTGAAATCTTCGTGGGGCTGACTTTTCTTCCTCTATCTCTCAAATGAGATGTTTCCTAACTGTTAGTCACGCTTCCCTCATTACAAAATGTGAGCAACTATTCTTCTGCTTGTTGTTTTGCCTGCAATGGCTCAATACCGTGCTGTGTTTTCATACACGTGATCTCATTACCATCTCACTTCATGGGTCTGAAACACATTATCTCTCTCTTTAGAGAAGAAGCAGGAACTCAGCTACACACGTAATAACTTGCACGGTTCTCACAGACCCCACCACTCCCGCGCACCTGAGTAGTAATAGCTTCCTTAAAATAACCTCAAAGTTTATTCCTCAAATGCTTTGTAAATATTTTCCAAATGCCTTTGAATAGGGTGGGATTAAAACTGAATGTCAGCAGGAGAAAGGAGAGGTCCCCTTTGTGACCATAGGCAGGAAATCCAGTCTCTTCTCTTTGCCCACGAAGGGGTTAAGAATATGACATGATTTCACTAATAAGTGGAATCTTAAAACAAAAGAAAATAAAACGAAGATATAGAAATCAAACTGATGGCTGCCAAGGAGAGGGGGTGATAGGGATGGGGGGAAATGGGTGAAGGGGGACATAGTCAATAATATTGTGACAACTTTGCACATTGACAGAGGGTTAGTAGACTTAGTGCGGTGGTCACATTATAAGGTATATAAATGTCAAACCACTCTGTTGCACAACTGAAACTAATACTGTTGAATGCCAACTGTACTTAAAAAAGGAAGTGTCAGAACAAATGTCCTCTGCTACCTCTGCTTACTGTGGGTATGGGAAAGAAATCATTTTGAAAAGAATTCAGCTTTTATTAAATGGATTTGCTTGCTTTTTTTTTTTTAGATATTTGATTAGCCTCAAAGTTTTCCATCATCTTCTCACCATTTACAATATTGGACATAAGAGTAAAAAATTTTATTGAACAATAAAAATGCTCTAATAAAGTAATGGTAATGAATCCTTCCAAGTGCCAGCACAGAAGGCAATTCCATGAGAGCCAGGAGAACAGGCCAGCCTGGAGAATTCAATTCTAGTTATGGGATAATATTGAATCTTATTTCTAAAAATCAAAACAAATGGAAAATCCTTGCATACTTAGACCAACAGAAGAGATGCAAACTGCTGTCTGTGTGGGATTAATCAAGGCCTTGGAATATATAGACAAAACTTCAATATTTCCACTTATGCGTGTCCTGCATTGATGCCTGGTATTCGAAACTATCTAAAGTTACTTTGGTGGAGGGATTTATGGGGTACTGAGTGGCCAGCTGATGTCAGTAGGTCTCTCTGAATATGCTTGGCATAAACCTACCTGTCATAGACAATAGCTCTGTTTCAAAGGGTTTTCAGATTCATCACACTCTCTCTGGTGTTTTTCTTTAATAATGCATCTTGAAAAATAAGATGTTTAGCTAAGGCTGGTAATTCTTTGAAACTCTAATCATTTAAGCTGTCTAGCCTTGTTCAAGGCAATTATTTCCAACCATTATCCATCATGCTAAGAAATGACAGCTCAGGGACAAAGAGACTTTTCAAGCAAATGCTTTAAGACAGTGTTTTAGTTTGCAGGCACTGGCCAATGCTAATTAAATTATGTAAACACTGACTCATGGTATAAATACAGTACAGAGGACTTGAAAGAAAAAAAAGGCCATTCAATAACTTCAAAACAATTTATTCTTTCTAAAAGGAAATAAAAGGGGGCCTTTATTCTCATGGCTTTATTTTTTTTTTCATCAAAAAAGATAGGCATTGTCAGTATAGTGTCTCTAAAGTCTTACGTCTTAGATCTTCTAAGATTAACAGGGGACCCTTTCTGAATTATATTTAAGGAATATACTTTGGAATAGAGGGGTGGGGGGAAAGGAAGAACAGTAAGCTCCTTGAGGAGCCACTGAATATGAGTGACACCCTAGCCATTTGCAAATTGGGAAACAAATCCCAGGGGATGGGAGATGCAACTGCAATTAGTGTAACTGCCAACATTTCTCTTATATTCATTATTGTTGAGAATAATTTTCTGTATTTTTTTGGGGGTATGCTTTTTTAATTAATTTTATTGGGGTGACATTGGTTAATAGGGTTATATGGGTTTCTATGTACAATTCTATGATACATCATCTGTATATTGCGTTGTGTGTCCACCACCCAAAGTCAAATCATCTTCCATCACCATCTATTTGGCTCCCTTTATCTCTTACTACCCACCTACCACCCCCTTCCCTCTGATAACCAAGATACTCTGCTGCCTGTGTCTATGAGTTTTAGTATTATATCTACACTAGAGGCTCGGTGCACCTGGTGCAAGAAATTCATGCATGGAGTGGAGGTGGGGGATGGTGGTGGTGTCCCTCAGAGCAACCTGCACCCTTTCCAATCTGGGACCCCTTAAGGGATGTCCGACTGCCCATTTAGCCTTTTAATATTATTTAAAACAAAAAAGGTGGGGTGGGATTGGGCCTAAATGGACAGTCGGACATCCCTTTCACAATCCAAGACTGCTGGCTCCCAACCTCTCACCTGCTGATTGCCCCTAACTACTCCCATGCGAGCCTGATCAATGCCTAACTGCTCCTGTGCCAGCCTGATTGCCCCTAACTGCCCTCCCCCAGCCAGGATGGTCCCCCCAACTGTCCTCCCCTGCAGGCTTGGGTCCTGCCTAACTGTCCTCCCCTGCAGGCCTGGGTCCCCTCCAACTGTCCTCCCCTGCAGGCCTGGGTCCCCCCCAACTGCCCTCCTCTGCAGGCCTGGGTCCCCCCCAACTGTCTTCCCCTGCAGCCTGGGTCCCCCCAACTGTCTTCCCCTGCAGACCTGGGTCCCCCCCAACTGCCCTCCTCTGCAGGCCTGGGTCCCCCCCTAACCGTCCTCCCCTGCAGGACTGGGTCCCTCCCAATTGCCCTCCCTTGCTGGCCATCTTGTGGAGGCCATCTTTGACCACATGGGGGTAGCCATCTTGTGATGGTCAATTTGCATATTACTCTTTTATTAGATAGGTTATGAGTGAAATCATGTGATTCTTAGCTTTTTCTGAATAACTTATTTCATTTAGCATAATATTCTCAAGATCCATTCATGTTGTTGAAAATGACAGTATTTAATGTTTTCTTATGTCCTAATAGTATTCCATAATATATATGTGTAACATCTTCTTTATCCAATCATCAATTGAAGGACACTTTTGTTGTTTCTATGTCCTGACCACTGAACATAGGGTTGCATATATATTTGCAAACATAGGGGTGTATATATCTTGTTGAGTTTTCAGATAGATACCCAGAAGAGGATTGCTGGGTGATAGCGTAACTCTTTTCATAATTCTTGAGGAACTGCTGTATTGTTTTCCACAGTGGCTATACCAATCTTTATTCTCACCAGCAGTGAATGAAGGTTCCTTTTTCTCCACAACCTCTCCAATTTGTTATTATCTTTCTTGTTGATAATAGCCATTCTAACTGGTGTGGGGTGGTATATCATTTGATTTGCATTTCCTTAATAATTAGTGAATTTGAAAATCTTTTCATATCTCTGTTGGCCATTTGTATGTTTTCTAGGAAGAGGTGCTTGTTCAGGTCCTCTGCCCATTTTTTAATTGGGTTGCTTGTTCGTTTGCTATTCAGTTGTACAATTTTTTAATATATTTTGGATATTAACTCCTTCTCAGAGCTGTTGTTTGCAAATATTATTTCCAATTCAATTGGTTAACTTTTTGCTTTGTTGGTGATATCATTTGCTGTGCAGAGCTTTTTAGTTTGACATAGTTCCATTGATTCATTTTGTTTTTACTTCCCTTGCCTTTGAGATCAAATTCGTAAAATCTTCTCTATAACCAAGAGCCATAAATTTAATGCCTATGTTTTCTTCTATATAATTTATTTTTTTTTCAGATTTCATATTAGGTCTATTTTGAATTAATTTTGAATAATATTTATACATGGAGACAAACTATAATCCAGTTTCATTTTTTTTTTTTTTTGTATGCGGCTTTCCAATTTTCCCATTAACTTTTATTGAAAAAGTTTTCTTTTTTCCATTATGTGTTTTTGGCTTCTTTGTCAAAAATTATTTGTCCATAACATTGGTTTTATTTTTAAGATCTCAATTCTGTTCCATTGGTTTATGTTTCTGTTTCTGCCAGTATCATGTTGTTTTGATTATCATAACTCCATAGTATGTAATTTTAAGTCAGGTAGTATGATACCTCTGGCTTCATTCTTTTTACCCAGGATTGCTTTGGCTATTTGCGATTTCATACAAATCTGATAAATTTTTTGTTCTGTTTCTTTAAAAAATGACATTTGAATTTTGATGGGGATTTCATTAAATTTGCATATTGCTTTGGGTAATATAGCCATTTTAACTATGTTGATTCTTCCATAATATGAACATGGAAGATCTTTCCATTTCATTGTGGATTTTTTTTCAATCTCTCTCTTTTTTAAAATATATTTTATTGATTTTTACAGAGAGAAAGGGAGAGGGGTAGAGAGTTAGAAACATCAATGAGAGAGAAACATTGATCAGCTGCCTCCTGCACACCCCCTACTGGGGATGTGCCCACAACCAAGGCTCATGTCCTTGACCAGAATCAAACCTGGGACCCTTCAGTCTGCAGGCCGATGCTCTATCCACTGAGCCAAACTGGCCAGGCCTTCAATCTCTTTTAATAATGCTTTGCAGTTTTCAGTATATAGGTCTTTCACATCCTTTGCTACGTTTATTCCTAGGTATCTTATTTTTTTTTTGCAATTGCAAAAGGAATTGTTTTTGTTTTCATTTCTTTTTCATTGTTAGTATATATGAAAGCAGTGGATTTCTGTACATTGATTTTGTATCTTGCAAGTTTACTGTATTTGTTTATTGCTTCTAATAGTTTGTTGTTTTTCATTTGTTTTTGGTGGAGTCCTCAGAGTTTTCTACATACGGAATCATGTCATCTGCAAAATGTGACACTTATATTTCTTCCTTTCCAATTTGGATGGCTTTTATTTCATTCTCTTGCCTTATTGCTCTGGCTAGGACTTCCAGAGCTATCCTATCTAATAAAGAGGGAATATGCTAATTGAGCCTCATGCTGTTGCAAAGATGGCGGCACCCACAGCCAATAAGGAGGGAGTATGCTAATTGATTGCCCCATCCTCAAAGATGGTGGCAACCACAGCCAATAAAAAGGGAATATGCTAATTGACTTCCCCACCCTTAAAGATGGTGGCATCCACAGCCACAAACAAGATGGCTGGCAGAGGAGGGCAGTTGAGTGTGAATGGGCTGGCAAGGGAGCAGTTAGGCATTGATCAGGCTGGCAGAGGAGTGGTTAGTGGGTGATCAGGCTGGCAGGCAGAAGTGGTTAGGGGCAATCAGGCAGGTGAGAGGCTGGGAGCCAGCAGTCCCAGATTGTGAGAGGGATGTCTAACTGTCAGTTTAGGCCTGATCCTTGTGGGCCTCCTACCCAGGCCTAAACCGGCAGTCAGACATCCCCCGAGGAGTCCCAGATTGGAGAGGGTGCAGGCTAGGCTGAGGGACATCCCCCCTCCTCATGCACAAATTTCATGCACCAGGCCTCTAATGTTGAATAAGAGTGGTGAGAGTGGGCATCCTTGTCTTTTCCTGATTTTAGAGTAAAAGCTTTGAGTTTTTCACTATTGAGTATGCTATTACTTGAGGGTTTGTCATATATGTCCTTTATTATGTTGAGGAATTTTTCTTCTATACCCATTTTATTGCATGTTTTAATCATAAATGGATGTTGTATCTTATCAAGTGCTTTTTCTGCATCTATTGATAAAATCATATGATTTTTATCCCTTGTTTTATTAATGTTGTATATTACATTGATTTGTGTATGTTGAACTATCCTTGTACACTGGAATTAACTCAACTTGATTTTTAAAAAATATAACATTGTATTCCATTTGTTTAGGATTTTTTCATCTGAATTCATTAGAGCTATTGGTCTGTAGTTTTCTTTTTTTGTGTGTTTCCTTGCCAGGTTTTGGTATCAGGGTTATGTTGGCCTCATAAAATGTGTTAGGATGTATTGCCTCTTATTCTATTTTATGGAAAAGTTTGAGAAGAATAGGTATAAAATCTTCTTTAAATGTTTGGTAGAATTCACTAGTGAAATCATCTGGTTCTGGACTTTTACTTTCCTGGAACTTTTTGATAGTTGTATTAATTTCCTCACTGTTGATCTTCTATTTAGACTTTCAATTTTTCATCATTCAGTCTAGGAAGGCTATATATTTCTAGGAACTTATCCATTTCTTCTAAGTTATTGAATTTGGTAGCATATAATATTTCATAGTATTCTAGTATGATCCTTTATACATATACTAGAGACCTGGTGCACAAAAGTTTGTGCACTCGGGGGGGTCCCTCAGCCCAGCCTGTGCCCTCTCACAGTCTTGGACCTCTCGGGGGATATCCACCTGCTGGTGTGCCTGTCCAGCTTGGGTGAGGGGCTGATGGCTGTTTGCAGGCTTGCCAAGCCCCCCAGTGGGGACCCTCACCCCATGGGGGTGTGGTCATCCTGGGTGAGGGGCTGAGAGGCGTTTTCAGGCTGCCCACAGCCCCTTCAGGGTTGGGGTCCCTACTGGGGTGCCTGGTTGGAAACAGCTATCTGGGATTTATTTAACTTCTATAATTAAAACTTTGTTGCCTTGGTTCCCCAGTCAAATCCTAGGTTGCCCCTGGCAACCCAAGGTCCCAGCCCAGCAGGTATCTGGGGTTTATCTTCTATAATTGAAACTTTGTAGCCTTGAGTAGAGTTCAGGGCCTGCAGGGCCCTGGCTTCCTCCATTGCCCTGGGTAACTCCAGCTCCGTGGCTGCCACCATCTTAGTTGAGCTAATTTGCATACTTGCTCTTGATTGGTTGGTGGGTGTGGCTTGTGGGCATGGTTTGTGGGTGTAATAGAGTGAGGGTTAATTTGCATATTACTCTTTTATTAGATCATATATATATATATATATATATATATATATATATATATATATATATAAAATGAGTGATATCTGTGGTAACTTCTCTTTCTGTTTTTGTATATATCAATCTTTTCACTTTTTCCTTCAAGTATATCTCTCACTCTATCATTTTTCTGATGTCACTCAGAGTATAACTTTGAATGTCTAACTTTTCTGGCAAGTTTTAGAAAGTTACTACTTTTTGAAATTTTGTCTTCGGAGATGGATAATAATCTCAGAACCAGTGGTATATATAAAAATGTGGAACTATCAGCCACTGCCATTGCTCACCTCCTCTATCCTTAGGAGAAAAATATCTGAGAAGCTATTCATATTCTTTAATTTATTGTAAAATCAACAGCTTACCAGCCTTCTAGAAATTCAGAATTTTGGAGTGCTCAATTTATACCTATAAAGAAAAGAAGCTGCTGAGTCACCCTTACTTTCTATTTATTTTTCCTTGTATTTTTGCTGTATCTAGTAGAGAGACATAGGAAGAATTAATGCTTTACAAACATAGTGATCTGTGTTGTATGAACATAGCCTGCAAATTTAAGGGATTTAGGTAAAGAAACTTTGCAAGCTTTTTGAGGACACTTCGAGTCATTAATCTTTGCATGGCCCACAGAGCCTGATTGGGAGCCCATACATCCTCATTGTGTAGCAGTTGTTGCAACTTGAGCTTAAGTGGGATCATCAGAGGGTTCAAGCA